>JANHFL010002907.1:54991-71195 GCA_032468155.1 Oxyrhabdium leporinum | reverse complement strand
CCTTTGAGACAACCATGAGCTGGATGACTGAGAATCTCCATAGACATCCTGCTGAAATGGATCTTGAAATGCCTTCACTTCACCATTCAATTCACTTGAATCAACTTATGCCTCAGGTGACAGACAACACTGTCTCTATTGCCCTGTAGAGCAATTGCCTTGTTTTTAGTGTACATCTTCAGGAATACAGAAGAACTTTGAAATATCATTGATTAATTGATGTGTCATCAAGCTGTTATTGACTCTTAGCAACCACATAGATATATTTTTCTACAGGATGATCTATCACTAACCTGGTCTTTCAGATCTTCCGATGATACACTCATCACCCCTGGAACTGAGATTATCCACCTTGCTGCTGGTTGTCCTCTTTCCTTCACCTTTCCTAGCATTAAGTTTTCTACAGAGAGCTGGATCTTTGGGTAACGTGCTTGACAGAATAATTTGTGCCTGGTCATTGTGCCTTGAGCGAGAATTCTGGGACAATGATCCAAAGAATTCTTATTCTGTGATTCATCAGTTTGTTTTCTTGGCTATGATATCATATAACAACCTATAACAACCCAAACATGGAACTGGCCCTCGAGCTACAGCTGCTTAACAAATTTAAGTCATTTTAAAAATCAAATTGTTATGCCGCCTGTCTCGTCCAGAGGTGACTCTAGGCAGCTTACAACCAAATTTAAAAAAACAACAGAAAACAATAAAACAATAAACATTAAAATTGACTTAAAAATTAAATGGGATACCCACATTTGAAGGTGGTTCTGAAGTGCTCTTGGAGTCTAGTGTTCAACTCCATAATCAATTCCATCTTAGTTTACTTAGCTGTGATTTATGCCTGGAGGCTCCAGGGCTAAAATCCATACAGGATGTATCTACCTTGAGCCTTTGTTATAAGTGTTAGTCCTAGGCATAACTTATGCACATGAAGTTTTGTGGCACAGGGCAGACTTCAATAAGAACCTATATTAACATTAGATCATAATTGAGTGTGGACCTGATAAATTCCTAGAGCTACCCAGTTACACTGTGGGGTATAATATTGCATTCCCATTCCACTAAATTGTCAGACTGGGATGTAAAGTTTCATTAATTTCAACATTATTGTTTTTCAATGTACTATAGAAGTGGGAAATACAAACCCCATTAAACTGCAAAGCAATATATTCCTGTCCTACTTTACTTTCTGAAGGTTTATTTGCAAACCTACATTGAAATACTGTTTTTAAGTTGTACCTCTCCTGAACTCTACAACAGGGCGAAATGTGCTTTTTCTAATTCCCTTTACTTGGCGGAAGAAACAAGTAATGACAATTGTTCAAACCCTGTGAGACCAAGAATCTTTGTGGTACACAGAGAAAAACTACCTAGAACCACAGAAAGTGTCTTTACAAATAAATTTAAGAATGAGGTTATTGGTTTCTACTACTTAAAGCAGTGAAGTTAATAGGAAAATCATTTTGACTGGTATAATCTTGATTGTGGAAAAAGCAGATCGATAGATTTACTTAGGCAAAGAGGTCACTGATGCAAAGAGTTGTAATTGGCTTTGCTTTGATGAGACAACACTAAATGATTATTTAACATTATGCTAATTAATATAGGCAAGCCTCAACTCACACGCTTTCCTCTTCTTTCACCTCTTCTGACAGTGGTTGTAGGAGTGCAGAAGTGCTTGCTTTCTAATTTCTAATTTATTACACATTTTAAAAATTCAAAAGTTATATCCAAGAGAGGCTAGTCTCTCTCACCCTAACCTATCTCATAAAATTGTTACGAGGTGCAAATGAACAAACCCCCATTTAGGATATCCTGGGGTTATAGAATTAGGACATGGGAATCAGACGCCACAAATTCACTTTAGCCCAATATTATGGATGGTGATTCCTTCAATCAGCCTTTGAAATAGGATATGGTGTTGACTTTGATGTGGTCAGCTTAGTAAATTAACCAGGGCTGGAAACTGGATATGGCAAACACAGCATTGCCTGTTTTACTTGCTATAAGTTGTTTAAAAAACAACTCCTAGATGTTTGTAGCATTTCCTCATAATTGCTTTAGTTCCAGGATCACTTCATGTACTCTTCATTGTGCATTTTCCTCACTTTCCTAATATTATTTTACAGAGATAATTTTCAGAACTGTGCAGAATACCCCAAATTATACTTCATTGTAGATTTATATAAAAGCATTATTTTTTCTTCGGTAATTTTACTTTTTTTGTTCTCTCTCCATAATAATCCCAAGCATGGATTATACCTTTGTTAGAGCTACATACTGAGTTGATCATGATTCCAAGATTTCTTAACTTGGTCAATTATTGCTATTAATGCAGTTGTGAAATCTTAACATACAATATTTCATAGCTGCTAATACTGAAAGTCATTCTGCAAAAGTCTTGATATGAAGTGTGAACCCAGGACATAGCTAGTCATGCGTCCCTGTCATATGCTGGTTGTTGATAGTTTGGAAAATGTACTAGTTTTCATTGGGTTTTTGCTTTGTTTTTTGCTGATTGCTGGGTAGCTCTGCTCCTAATTAGCCAGTGGATATGATTGCAAATATTGTCAGCCTTGTGAGGTAGTCCAGATAAGACGCACACCAAGGAGTACTACCTCTATCTTTATTGTAAGGTTACATCAACAGAATTGTGCACATCTGAAAGGACATCTCTTCCCCCTCACTTTTACAGCCAAAGAAACTAGGGAGGGTTCCTTCTGAGATGTTTGCCATGCCTAAATTCCTTCTGTGAGCTCAGCTGCCTTTTATCTGACCATTGTCTACTCTGTGGTTCTTCTTCCTTTCTCCCAAAGTCATTCCCACATATCATTACATATATGAGAGAAGGAGGAAAAATATGCCCTGGGCTGTAGTAAACCCACTCACATACACCCCCCCTCCTTCCTCCCCTTGTTTTTGTAGATTAGTGTCCTGCAGAATGTTTAGATTCCATGTCTCTCCCATTCACACAGAAGGATTCGCATACTTCTGACATACATTAGAAGGTGATTTGGAATTACTTTTCAGCAGTGCAAAATTACATGTTGTGATTCCTACGTGGCAGCCCACAATAGTCAGAAATACTGATTGAAACGCCTTGATCATGTAAAGGAAACATAGCCAAGAATTATTTTGGAGGCTAAATGTCTTAAAACTGTGGTGAAGAAATTGATGAAATGAAAGTCTATTTAGTACAGTGCAAATTTTACATTCTCCCTGAGGTGGCAGTGTGGTAAATATGATTAACTTGCAGAAGTTTGAAATATGCTTTTTTAATTAGGAGGAGGGGGGATAGGATTTGCCCTCCCAGCAACATCTCAAGCATGATTGTAAGAGCATACTTCTCAGAGGAGGCCCTCCTGCACCAATTTTTGTGCAGTTTAGCTGTTTACTTTTAAGCAAAGGTAAATGGGAGAGAGAATGTAAGCTGCAGAAAAAGCCAAATTCTACTCTTCAACACCTATTTGTTTAGTGACCATTCAAAGTTACAATGGCACTGAAAAAAGTGATTGATGACCATTTTTCACACTTATGACCATTGCAGCATCCCTATAGTCACATGATAAAATTCAGAGGCTTGGCAACTGACTCATATTTATGACAGTTGAAGTGTCCCGGGGTCATGTGATCACCTTGTGCGACTGTCTGACAAGCAAAGTCAATGGGGAAGCCACATTCATTTGGCAACTTGTTACTAACTTAACATCTGCAGTGATTCACTTAACAGTTGTGGCAAGTTAGATCATAAAAGGGGGAAAAATTCACTTAATTTTTTAGCTTAGCAACAGAAATTTTGGTCTCAATTGTGGTCAATTGTGGTCGTACGTCGAGGACTATCTGTAGATATCATAAATGAGCTGAAAAACTCCACTTGACCACTAGATGGAAGCCAAGAGACACAGAACCCCTATAACTTACTTTTGCTAGTCATCCAGGTTTTTGTAACCCAGAGGCAAGACCCCCAACTCTGCTTTTTTTTCACTTGCGGGTAGAGAGAGGATTCACAGGCTGTCTGTTATCACTTCACATTTCTGCTGCAAAGATTAAGTGAGAGGAAGCCATTGTAGTAAGGTGTTTAAAATTAATACTGTCTCTTGACTTGTGTGTGTGTGGGGGGGGAGTAGATCAGGGGACTTGTTTTTGGATATTGCTCTCATACTGGTCATGCTTTTTTTCCTTCTGATCATTGTATGGCATCCATTGACACAAATTATCTTCAGGTATTTGCCTCTCTGTTAGGCTTCCCCATCATTTCCCCATTTGAAAAATAATGTTATTAGGATATCCAGCTACATACAGAAGACCATTAATGCTCCCAATCTATTTCTTACTCTCTTTCTGCGCATCCTACCTGCTAAGCACTATCTCAACACAAAAATGCAACCAGGAGTGAGCACAAGGTATGATAACAAATGATGATGCAATTAAAACTTTTTATGGGTGCTGAGCATACAATGCACGTAAAAAGCAGATGGAGTTGTGATCGTACAGTTGCAGATGCCATTTTGACTTATTTGATCACACACTGCAGGATACTCTTGACTATTATAACATATCCCAGAGAAAAATCAGAGGGGAAAAACAAGCATTTCAAAATGTCCAAAGTCTCCTTTTTAATTTATTTGCTTTCTGAAGTAAGATTAATCAATTTTGTTTTTCAAGCAGATGTGTGAGGCTTCGACCACAAAAAATATTACATATTGGTTTATTACCATGATCCATCCATCCATCCATCCATCCATCCATCCATCCATCCATCCATCCATCCATCCATCATAATAAAAATAAAATAAGGAATCAAAATGGGGATGAGGATCAATGACAGATGTGCAAAGAACTGAAATGGTGCAAAGTGAAATGATATCAGAATATAGCAACATTTATTTTCTGTGAAGAGGTGATGTTAAAGAACAAAATAGTATTGAGTATTGGGAAGAGACAGGGAGAGAACTGTTGCATATTTCTACCCACCAATGAAGACCACATAATTCAGCGACAAAGATACTGCAGATGCTGCAAAACCATGACAGAACCAATGATCTTGACAACCAAATTTATAATGGCAAAATTATTTGTAGACTTAGGGAAGCATGGGTGGTGTGTTTGAATCAGTAGTGAGGACAATGGAATGCTTTCATGTAAAAAGCTGTTGTTGCTCTTTTTTTAAAAAAAGTCAAATTACATACTTTATATAAATGTGTATATTCACATGCAAACACAATCCGTAACATCCGTAGCAATCATGGAGAGAACAATTCATCCCCATGGTGGTGATATGGATTAGGGATTGGCAGCAAGGTGTATGAACTTAGTGATGGGTGCGCTGTTGGAGAACCTGGAGGGCCAGGTTGGGAACAGATCATCCCGAAGATGGTCTGTATATGTAGTTGCTACTATATGGCACATAAGCAATAGTTAATTATGCGAACTCCAAATTATCTAAGATATTGATTAAAACACAATTTGGATAACTTCCTTTTCAAAAAATAAATTAGGTCCTCTGTTATAAGTGAATTGCCTCATCAAAATGTAATTTTTAAAAAGGACTTTCTCATGTGAAAAGAGAACAGGTTTAATGACAACTAACTTTTCTGGAGAAAGATCTATAATTTGCTTTTTTAAGTGAGCAACAAACTTTTAAAAATATACTGTTTTCAAAGTGAGTGCTTCTAACAACTGCAAACCCATGCCACAGTCTTAAACATGGGCATTGTTTCCTTTTCCCATTCTCAAAGCCCATGTGCATGACTTCAAAACTGTTGTGCTTGTGTGTGTTTTGCATATATTATTTTTTGTGTTTGCACTTGGTCAGTGGAATTGCTATTTCTCAGGTGGCTTTTTCTCTCTCTCCTTCCCAGGCAGAAGCGTTCTGAGCAAATGTTGTGGCTTTGGATGGGCATTTAAAATTGTCGATCTTATTCAAATTAGGGAACAGATGCGAAGAGTAAATGTTTATTTTCTTTGAATGCTTGTGCTGGTCATGTCCAGGTATATCCTATGCTAGGCATAGTTCCCAGAACAGAGTCCTTCTTATGATTTATGAGGCTTATACCAAAGGAAGTTTATGCAGAATTGCAGCCTTTAAATGAGTCGCTTATTTATCCTGTCATACCTAATTTAAACCTCACTGAAATTGATGAGGCAGTTTTTCTATTTGTCCTGGAACAGGCTACAGACTGTGGTCAAATGCCACATGACATGTTTACTAAAGACACTGCAACAGCTACTAATTTCATTCAGGAAGTGGTAGAGGTCTTGGAGGCAATAGGGTGTCCTTTCAGAGTGCCCCTGAAGAAGAAGAAAAAATAATTGCCTCTTAGGGTAAGGTAGTACTATATATGTTTTGCACAATAAACATGTTTTGCTTCACCTTCCTCTAGGTGACACCATAATAAAGCTAGCACCTATGAATCGTCTTGTTTAACTCCTGAGTAGGCTAAATTGGCACATTTATCCTATTTTTAATTGATCGGCCCTTCTTTCAGACCAAATCTTCGCTAAGATTGAATTCAGTTCAATTAGGAAATATCTTATTTGACATGTGATGATATAAAAAATTAAAGCAGATCCCCTGTTCGTAGTCTGTATTTTGTTTTGTTGTTGAAATACAGAACTATATAACGTAGGATGCCTTCTCTTAAAACAGGTCATCTGCAGTATTTTTTTATATCATGATATGCTTTTCTTCCCGCAAAACAATTAATGGATAACCCATTAACGTGCCTGTTGGGCTTGCCTCTTTTAATTCTGTGACAAACAGAATACTTGTCAAAAACTTTTGAAAAACATCACTTCAATAAACTACTTCAATAAACCACTATAAAATTGTCACATTGAGCACAGTAAGCCTTTGAGTGATCTGAACTGATGATCAAGCCATTGCTGTATGTAAGACATTTGTAAATAGCAAATAAAGCCAGGAGAGTTCATTTTCCTCTAATACAGCATTATTAGCTTTGAGCAATTTGTTCAGACTCTTATTTTTCAAAGAGAGACAGTACATACACACATGCACAATTTTGGGACCACAGACTGCAGACCTGGATAGTTACTCAGAGCATAAAGCTCTAAATGATAGTTGCAGAACCTGAGAAGAAAGAAAGATGATCACATCTACCATTAAGAAAATGATAGGCCCCCTGGTATTATAGAAATTAGTTGGATACAATTGTGAAAAATAACTATATGATGGTTGCTTTAAAAAATAAGGGCAGCAGCTACTAATATGGGTTAGTGACAGTTGCAGTCTATTTTAGGGATAAATGACGAGTAATATGTTACCATGGGAACTATATACTCAAGAGCATTTGGGAAGGTTTTGAATAGGAGGAAAAAAAACAGATTTATTTATTTATTTGTAAGAAGCAAGATAGAAAGTTTAACCAAATGCAGGGGACTAGAGCCAAATCTTGGACTGTTGAACTTCACTATAGTATCAGCTATATATTTAACTTATCTTATAGAAGAGCAGTGCATTACTGACAGATTTAAGCGTATCATATGTATTTCTAAATAAATAACAGGTGTTACAAAAATCATTTTCAAAAACCTTTAAATAAATTGTGTTTTTATTTTGGCCTGGCGTTTTAAAAACTCCACAGGAGTTCACTATAACAGGCCTGTCTAGCAGCTGGGGATAAAAGCAGGGACAGGATTTAAAAACTCTTAACTTGTCAGATTCAGAAATGCTTCTTTAAAAAATGGACAAACAATTGGATCATGAGGGTTCATCATGAGGGTTCTCCTTTGTTAGAAGGTGGCTTTGTCAGTACAATTTATGTTTCATTTAACCATGTTTGCAAAACTAAACCCCTACCGAGCAGTACCTATCCAATTGCAATTCCGGGCAACTTTACATAATTCAATCATTTGTGTTCTATCCTTATATCTCACTGACGTACAGGCTAATGTAAGCTTCCTTGCATTCTTCTCTATTCAGGGAAACACTCAGCAGAGATATTTTCTTAAACCACATTTTTCGTAATTATAATTGGTTTGTTAGTTGCAATCCAGACTTGCGACTATGTCAAGGAATAACTGGCTATGAAATATGCCGTGAGCTCTGTGTTTATTTTGAATCTCAACCAACAACTAAATATCAAGGGACTGTGGCAAATTTTATCTTCTGTACTAGTTCTAGGCCCCCTTTTAAGGCTAAACCAAAATAAAGATTTTTGAGGCCAGGCAGTTTTTGTAAAATGTGTTCTGTTGGTGGGGAATATCTCTCTTCAGAAATACCGGTGTCGGTGTCGATGGCACATAACAGAATAAGAGAACAAGTGATTACGTCCCTGAAGTATTTATAACCTAATTTTCAGCAGCATGAAAAGTAATAAAGGTCGGAACAAATCACAAAGAGTGAATATAATATATAATTTGTCCATTGGTGGTCTTCATCATTTTCTTTCTACTCAGAAATAATTTTAAATATATGTGCTGTTTCCCCTTCTGTGCCTACCTCTCAAGTAAACCAATCTATATTAAAAAGAGTAAATGACGATATTTTGAAAGAAATAGCATCATGAGGGGATCTTTTCAAACTCCAGGGCTCTTAGTATGGTATTATGAGTAAAAAAGCCACTGCATAAGTACTACACTTCCCCCTCTTCAACTTCCTTTCCTAATTGAAAAACAAAAAACAAAAAAACCCCCGACAACAGTAAAAAAGTGAGCAAGAGCTGTGAAAACACATGACCTTGCAAATGAAAAAAAATCACCATTAGATGAAGTTCAGCAGAAAGCAGCAAGATTATATGTTCAGAGAAGTATCGGGCCCTTCACTTGCTAAAGGGCATGGAAAGGGGAGCAATTTTTTAGCTTCAGCCAGGTTCAAGTTTTATTTTTATTTTTTTTAAACATCTCATTAATCAGCTTAAAAACGTTGGAATGCCAGTGTTGAGCAAGAAAAGGTGCAGGAAAGGGCAACTCAAATGATTGGTCAGCTGCTGTTGCCAGCAGCTCTCTAGAGAAGAAAGGTGACAAAAAATTAAGATATATATTAGCCTGGCAAAAAGGCAAATGAGTTTTGTTGCTATTAACAAGAGTCGCTCAGGCAAAGGATGACAAAAACATCCAGGACAAAGAGGAGGAAACTTTTTTTCCCATACAATACACAATACAGTTGTAAAAATTGATGCCACCCCATGGGATGAGGATATAATTCGGAAAATACTAGAGTGTGCAGAGATGGATAGATTGACATTAAAAATAAAGGATAAAGGAGACACAGAATGCTATTTAACATGGAATAGATTTTATGAATGGTTAGATAAAAGAAAAATTAATGTTATCTATGAAATTAAATATAAAGATGATTTATAATTATGAATATGCTAATATAAGTAACAGAATTGTAAATAAGCTAAGCTAATATAAAGAGAAAACTAGTTAAAACTATTGTTATATCACTACTATTGTTAGTATATGTATCAATATTTTTTGTTCCCTTCTTTTTCTGTTTTTTTGCTAATGATATGCCCTGACAATACACTGTATTCAAAATGTTTATGAATTAAAAAAAGAAAGGAAGAAAATTTCTGCCCAAAATGTAGTGATAGCTACTATTATTAATGGATTTTAAAGGGGATCACACAAATCCATGATGATTATCATTGACCTTAGATAGATGGGCTCTTGTCTTTAGACTGAATCATAATGAGTGGAAGGCAGCTGCTATGATGAATGGAAAGAATAGGTGATGGGTATTATTTACCTGTCTTGCTTGTTCAGAGATCCAGGATTGCATGATTTATTTACTTATTTATTAAATTTATTGGCTGCCCACATTACCACAGGGTAATTCTGGGTGGCTTACAATATTAAAAAGATAAAACCATATAAATAAAATACTACAAAAATACAAAATACATTATACAGCCCTGGCTACAAAATGGGAAGAGAGGGAGTAGGATGAGTAGGGGGGAGGTGGGATCTGATCTTGGTTCTATCAACCACCTCTAATGTAAAGCCCCTCCTTTGGAGCCCCAAGCAACTGGCAGAGCTAGGTCTTTAATAGCCAGAGCACTTAGACTTATATACCGCTTCACAGTACTTCACAGCCCTCTCTGAGCAGTTTACAGAGTCAGCATATTGTCCCCAACAATCTGGGTCCTCATTTTACCCACCTTGGAAGGATGGAAGGCTGAGACAACCTTGAGCCGATGAGACCCGAACTGTCAAACTGCCGGCAGCCAGTGATCAGCAGGAGTAGCCTGAAGTACTGCATTCTAACCACTGCGCCACCGTGGCTCTTGCAGAAGCTCAGGAGGGTTGGACTCCGAGGGTAAGATGTTCCAAAGGAACATGGCAGAGAAGGTGCAACGGCAGAGAAGTCTCTTCTCCTGGACCCCACCAGCCAGAATACCCTGGCTGATGGGGCCCGCAGCATGCCTCCTCTGCCAGCATAGGTGGGATGCCAATCCCAGTAGGATGAGGATGAGATGATCCCTCAAGTAGCCACGAAAGGCTTTAAATGTGATTGCCAACATTATGAATTGTACCTGGAAGCAAACTGGCAGCCAGTGCAGCTCACGGAGGAGTAGTGTTACGTGGGCCCCCTGGGGGCTCCATTAACTGCCTGTGCCGTTGCACTTTGTACCAGCTGAAGTTTCCAACTGATTGAGCTGTTGTTTCACTACATGCTGAATGATGTGTCCATGTGCAGAATTAGGAGGACTTCTGCTTAGGGACATAGGAAGAGGTAGTTGAAATGGGTCTGATGGATCTGATTTGTGGGGAGAAACATGCTCCTGACAAACTGTACTGCAATTAAGCAGGGACACTGCATGCTTGTGCTCGTTCATGTATTGGGTGGGACATAGAAAATGGATTGCCTGATTCTGCCACTTTTTAGAAAATTTTGGTTACTTGGAAGCTGTTGGCGGAAAATCTCCATTCACACATTTGTCTTCCTAAACATTTTAATTTAAATGTTATGTCTCTTTATGATAGGGGTCTAAGACTGTGGTCTATGACCACTTAGGATATCAACCTCTACTAAGTGGTTTACTTTATTTAAAAAAGGGGATTACTTGGATTTTCTATGAATTATTTTGCACCTGCATCTTTTTCTTAAAATGGGTACAAACACACCAAGTATATTGTATTCTTTACTGAAGACTATTTCAATAATATGATTGAAATTGTTATTAATAATATTAAACCTTGTTTAAACTTTCATATTTATTTATCTTTCAAAATATTCACATTTATCCATACATCTGTCATTATGTACAAATATTGATAACTGTTTATAATTTGCATTGATCAAAGTGTTTGGATTGGATGTTTTAATGCAACTTAAAGGATCTCATTCATTTCTAAAGACTAGAACAACTTTTCAGACATTTACTGATTGTTTGGCACTACCTGGTACTAAGAGTGAGTTCAGCTTGTCTCTGAAATATTCATGTATTTCCAGCATTTCATTTGGCATGGCATATAATAGTATATCCATAGTCTTTGGAATATCTGTAAAAGAGAACAGAAGATAAGCATTTTTCCTA
Organism: Oxyrhabdium leporinum; assembly: GCA_032468155.1. Taxonomy (NCBI): domain Eukaryota; kingdom Metazoa; phylum Chordata; class Lepidosauria; order Squamata; family Cyclocoridae; genus Oxyrhabdium; species Oxyrhabdium leporinum. The sequence continues at coordinate 59,688 of JANHFL010002907.1, read as the reverse complement.
CTGGTGAAGATAAGTATTTTTCCTACTGGGTAATAGTTCACCTGCCACACCCAGAGGCATAATTCATTAAATACTTGTTTCAAAATAAAATTCCTGATAATGTTGCTTCCTCATTTTCTGATCAATGTGAAAAATGTGTTTGAGTATGAATACTAGAGCCAGTTTGGTCTAGTGATTAAGATACCAGGCCAGACACCAGGGGATCATGAGTTCTAATTCAGCATTACCTATGAAAGCTAATTAAGTGGGCCAGCCACACACTCTCAGCCCAACTCACCTCACAGGGTCGTTGTGGGGAAAATAGGAGGAGGAAGGAATATTAAATATGTTCGCCAGCTTGAGTTGTTTATAATAATAATAATAATAAAAAAGTGCTATATAAATTAAACAAACAAACAAATAAAGATTTAAGAGAAGGCTAGGAGCCCAGTGATTCCATTTGTAATATTTTATTCATTCAAATCAAGGCTTTCTGTAGTTGTTGCTATACAGAAACAATACAGATGACAAATAAATGAAGAAAAAATGACAGCAGCTATCTAAAACCCAAGTTGCAGGAATTGTGCAAAATCGAGCAAGCCCAACCTTTTTATTAAAAATGCATATTAACATATTGGAAAATTTGGGAAGCCCTGCTTTATGAACTTGGAAATATGTGGCAGAAAATGAACTGTTGGCTGTGAATGAGTGAATGATTGAAAATAAATCCTCTAGTTTTAATACATAATATTATTAACAACATCTGATTGTTTTTCAGGATGGGATAGTGCTTGTTATAGGAGTTGTTTGCATGAAAACTAATATTTTCCTATAATTTTCCTTGTGTTAAACCTTCTTCAATTTAGTGCCTCAGAGAAATTGAGCCTCATTGGTGAATGGGCTGATAGGACTTGCAACCCAAGTCTAAGGAGGACCTAAACCACCTGGGGAAGATATTCTTGTATTTCATCTAGCTGTTGTTCTAGTTTGAGTGCAGAGATTGACAGGTGACGGTTTGGTCTCTTTGTTTTTTATGCACCTTCATTCAGTCTCTAATTCAGCTGAGCATATTACATATATTATATAACTCTTTCCCTGAGATTTTTCCTGCTCCCTAGAATAATACCTTCTATATTTAAACATGAATGCCAATCTCTGTTATTGCCTGAAAGAAGCATGGCATTTGTCATAGATGGAACAAGGTATTTTGGGGAGGGAAATAGCAGCAGGGGGGCTCTTTGGCAAATAGAGAGTCTGGAACAATTTTCAAAAACTGCCAGATGGATTATTTTTCCCCTTTTCCACTCTCAAGATAGTGTGATTAAAGGACTCCTAGATCTTTATTATTTCAGGCTAAGGTAGCTGAATATTTTTCCAGTTGTTCAAAGTGCTAATGAGTTGTGCTGCAAAGTTTCTAATGTACCGACTCACCAAACTATTTGAGAATGCAAGGAAGCCAATAACCTTTATTGTATTTCACTCTAGCCAATAGTAAGTGGATATCAACTTTATAATTTTGCATGGATCACCAAGTATGTTGTCATTTCTGTATATTTGTTGGTGGATTTGTATATTTGTATTGTTTGCCACCCTTTGCCAGAGGGTGTTTTTCAAAGATGCAATGCGCTTTGCACATGCAAGGGATTTCATTATTTTGATACCTTATTTACAGAGCTCATTCTGGAAAAGAATGATGTGCCTTTCACAAGCAGGTCATTAGAAATCAATAACTTGTTGCTTCAGGGCACCAACTTTATGTATTACTGCAATCTACCCAAGACTTTGCAAACAAGCAAATATATTCAGTAAACCAATGGGAAGGAAGGCTGCTCTCAACGTTTAGTGAAACTACAGAACTGATGAGCTATTAGAGAAACCTGAAATGTACTGAAACTTTTTTACTGCCTTCCCTTTTGACCACTTGCTCTATACTTGAATGGCATATTTTAAAAGAAAATTTCATTCTCCTTCACTGTCTCTTTCGCTGAATGTATTGTATGCAGTAGATATTGTCAAATCTTTAATTAACCACTACATTATCCAGAGACTTTCAGAGATGGAATTCAGCCGGTTCGGACCGGTTCCCCCAAACCGGTAGTAATAAATACTGCCAGTTCGGCCAACCGGTATTTCCGATGATTGGCTGGGCTCGCCCACCTGCCCCTGCTCTATCCTGTCCTTTATTTCCTGCTTTATAGCTCATCTCAATCATGTGGCACAGCTGATTTCCCCCCCTCGCTGTTCTACTTACCGTTGCTGACTCGGAAGGTAAGCAGCTGTGCTTCAAAGTGCCCCATTTGCAGCGTGCGCATGCTCACCGAACCGGTTATTAAACCGGTTGCAATCTACCATCGGAGACTTTGTATAAAAAATGAAATCTGGTATTCATTCGTTCATTCATTTTATTTTTTTAAATAAAAGTAATGTAGTAGCTTTAAAAAGAGGGATAGGAGTATTCATGTAATCCTTCTATCTCTCTGTAGTAATGTAAATATTTCCTTTTGTGAAAATGTGGTAAAACAGTTCAGCAAAAGTAGAACAGAGTAACACAGATGTTTGAGGGTGCCAAAACAAAGCCTCATGAGAAAAAAGGCTGAAAGAGATGGGTATACCCATCCATGAGCAGAGATGACTGAATAGGATATGTTAGTACTCTTCCATTCTCTGAAAGGATGTTATATAGAAGATTAGGACTGATTCTCTCATTCCAGAGTACAAGGCATGGATTCATGGAAAGAAAGATTTTGATTGAATGTTAGATAAAGCTTCCTAATAGTAACAGCAGTTCAAAAGTGGAACTGAATATCCACAGAGGGATTTGGATTCAATGGTCCAAATCAGTATTCTCAACTTTAGCAACTTTAAGACATACTGGCTGAGGAATTCTGGGACTTGAAGTCTATACATCTTAAAGTTGCCAAGGTTGAGAACTACTGATCTAAATGACTCCCTTCAGCTCCATAGTTTTATTCTTTAATTACTTCATAAGTAGCCAGGACATGAGGTATTTATTTATTTTCCTTATTAAATATAGAAGGCTAGCCAATTCTGTAAGACCCTGGGACTATCCAATATTAAAATGGTAAGAACAAGAAAAACAAGACAATAACATGAAAAACATTCCTCATAACAGCTAAAATCCTATAAGGGGTTTGACATCCATCCTAACCCAAGGCGTGGGGAAACAGCCAGCTTTTCAAGGACTTCTTACATATCATTGGGGTGAGAGCCATATGGAGCTCATCTTTGACTAGAACCATTAAAAAAATAGCAATAGTTTATGACAGATGGTCTTCTGCATTAATGTGAAAACCTCATTTCCACTAAGTAGTGACCCTTAAAAAAAAAGCAACAAAAAGGGAAAAAGTAGCATGGCTGACTTGTATAGATAAGGCTTTCATTTTTACAAGAAAATAACCTTTAAATAATTGCTCTTGCAAACAGAATAGCTGAAAGAATGTTAACTGAGTCCAGTTTAGACCAGATTAGCATAAAAAAGGCTGATAAATGGTGATGACAGTCCTTTTATATTACTTGCTTTACTTTAAGCACGTGTCAGCATGATACAAACGGTAGCAGCCGTTTGCATTGGAAATGTAACATGGATCTTGCCCAACCCTGGAATTCTGCAATTATTTCAAGTGTTTTTTTCCAAGAGTTCAAAATGAACCGGAATTCACGTTTCTGTCTCTGGAGAAAATAATCTGTAGCTCATTAACATATTGTAAATTAACTTGCATTAACTTTGCACTAATAACATTTTCAATGGTAAAATATGGAACTATATTATTTAAACCATTGTTCGTTCTCCTACAGCTAATGTTTCCACTGTGACATTCTCCTACCAACTATACATTTCTGTAAGTATGCATATTTAATTCTATCCATGCTGCTTTTAATTAGAGCTGGCAAATCTAACCATATCATTACTATACAATGAAGCCCAGCATTCTGCTTTGAATCCTGCTTTGTTGTGTCATTGTGACTGATGTGTGTGTGAATTTATGGGAAGGACAAACAAAGAACAGAGGAATGTATGCCAAGAACAGGGTTACTTATGGCAAGGAGATCATCCCAGCTGCCCAAATTCAGTTTGACATTGACAGAACATGCAAGAAGATGTGCTCCTTGTGATTGGAGACTGGAATCCAGAGTTGGAAACATGAAATAAGAAAAAGTAGTTAGATTGTATGGTTCAAGAAACTGAAATGAAGCACTAGAGCAATTTATCATGTAGAGACATTGAAGATGGAAAAACAAGGAAAGTCTTCCAAAAAAATCCCTGAATACAGAAGGAGGTTCCAACCAGAATTGCTATGATAAATGACACTGATTAATTCATATCTGTTGAGCCCATAGCTGCAAGAATTCCCAGATTAAAAAGTCAATGAGGAATTCTGGGAATTATATTACCAATAGATCAGGAAATCATCAGGTTTAGGAAAGCTATGAAAAGCTATACTATTTAATGATTTTGCAGTTTGCAGATAATTTATAAGATAAGATAAATAAGATCTTTATTGTCATTTTTTTACTCTGAACACACTGGCACACATTAAAAATGAAATGCTGTTGAAAAAAAAAGCCCATACCCATACACACACATACACATGCTATATACATACATATATACATATGCATTGGTGAAATCTAAAATTTTCCACTACTGGTTCTGTGGGCGTGGCTTGGTGGGCGTGGCTTGATCATGTGACTGGGTG
>JANHFL010002907.1:37975-48758 GCA_032468155.1 Oxyrhabdium leporinum | reverse complement strand
CTATCTATCTATCTATCTATCTATCTATCTATCTATCTATCTATCTATCTATCTATCTATCTATCTATCATCTCTCTTTCTTTCCTTTGTGTATCACTTTCATCCAAGACCAGTGTGAGTGTATATATGTGGGCATTTGTGTGGCATTGTTTCTTAAAAATTTTAGAAAGGAACAGTCTAAGGAGAAATTTGCCATCTAACAAACCTTTCAAAACAGATGCTGTATATTGCCATAACTACAAATGAGTTTTGTGTCCAGTTTGGTGTAGTGACTAAGACATTGGGTGAGAAATCAGGAGACTGTGAGTTCTAATCCTGCCTTAGGCACAAAGCCAGCTAGGTGACCTTGGGCCAGTCATACTCTCTTAGTCCTAGGAAGGAGGCAATGGCAAAACACTTTTGAAATCTTGCCAAGAAAATTGCAGACACTTCTCCAGGCAGTCTCCAGGAGTAAACAGTGTCTTGAAGAACCCAAAATCCCTCAAATAAGTTTGCATTGTATGTATGCTTGGGAAACAAAAATTTTGAAGATTGATTACACTGGAAATTAATAGAATGTGCTTCTTAAAAATGGTTCCCTTGCTTGCTGCATTTAATGATAAATTTGTACATCACCCTAGTTTTCATATTTGAAACCCATGGCTTTCTAGCTGGATAGCTTCCCATGATAGCCACCAAAAGACCAGCCTTTCACAGGGCACCTGTTCATTAGCAAGTGCTGATGCAAGTCCTTGAAGCTTCTTTTAAAAAAAGCACCCAGCAACAGGAAACCAGGCCTTTTGAGAAATAACCCTCTCTCAGTCAATCAAGCAGCTTTCCTGAGCATTGCATCTGAAAGACTCATCAAATCTCACTTCATGTCTAATCATCCCGACTTTATGTGTAACTCTCATTCTGATAGGGCTTCTGCCAGCACAACCTACTGCCAGCCTTCCTGTTTTTCTATAGTGCGTCATCATGATCTGTTGCATAGACCACTTGACTTTACTGTCAAAAAGTCATAAAATCAGCTTTCAAACTTAAGGGAATGACTGCGATCTCAGTCAGTAGATACAAGGCAGATCTCTACTTTGTTGGAAGAATTAAAAAAATATTAATTCTTTATACTTTAGAAATACAACTCCATAAGAAAGCAAGATGGGCATCTTGAAGAAAATAATAACACACTTCAGAAATAGAACATTTACAGCATACAGTCTCTGTTAAGTTAGCACATATCCATTTTGAAAAGCTTGATATTCCCTTATTAATGGAATATCTACTGAAGTTATCACTTATAGATAATTATTTAAAGAGTTGGAAACTCTGTTTCTTGAAGTATGGAAAATCCGATTTATTGTAAAGTCTTTAAGTCAGTGATTCTCAACCTTAACGTTAAGGTTAAGATGTGACTTTAAGATGTGTGGACTTCATCTCCCAGAATTCTTAGTTATTAGGATTGGAAATAATGCTGTAAGTGGTCTGTGATTAGAACAGATACCCAGCATTGTAGCAATGGGAGTATTGTGCATATCCATCCTCATATGGAATTTGGCAAATGACTTATTAAGAACAATTCTGCTTCAATTTTTTTCTCTGGTTGTCTGAAAGGCCTATCTTTTCACAAGATACTGCTACTGATTTGTTTAACAAAAGACTAAGCATGAGATCCAGGAGAAAGCTGATGGGACAAAGAAAATAAACTCTTACATTTGACCCTTTCAGAAGGATCTGAAAGGGTCAGGCTCTGATACAATTTAGATGTACAATTTAGCCTTCAAAGAATAGAATTCAGAGAAACTCCTGTCTGGACAGAAACAATTTTCTATAAGGTGGTATAAGGCCCAATCAATAAACCAACACATGAACAGTTGAATTTGACTATCCCAAAGGTGCTTTTCAGAATGCAACTGGACTTTCGTGGCTTTTTCCTTGAAGATGTCTAGCTTCTCATCCAAGCTTCTGACCTGACCTGAAAATAAAGAAAGTCTAGTTGCCTTTTGAAAAGCACCTTTGGAACAGCTGTGACCTCGATGACTGGCAATCTCCATAGACATTGAGGTAGACTACTTTATTGCAAATCTACCTGTAATACACGAGTCTCCCCAGACTACTTGCCTTCCCTTGGGAACAGATAGATAAGGTTGGGAAAGGGATTGAGGGTAGCTCCTGGATCTCCTACAGTTGCACAACAATTGTAAGCTAATTCCCCATTTGATCCCTCCTCCTCCCCTCCTGGCTGGGCATTTCCAACATCCGGCAACTAAACGTGCATCCTTACTCTATCCAGACATCTAAAGAAGAGCATGGCCTAAGTTTTTTTTCTTTGGAGATTAGCACCCCAACTGATGGGTAAATGAATGATATGGTTTCTTATATTCTGCAATAGGACCAGATCTTCATGCAAGAAATTGCTATATTGTCTGACAGCTTATTTACTGTACTGCAATTCAGAATCAGTTTATAACACAAAGTTTGGAGATCACAGCTGCGAGTAACTAAGTAGCTCTTCTAAGTTAGCTTTTCATTCTTGTGCTTCTTATTTTGATGCTATGAAGGATTCTCTTATCTTCTATACCAGCTTCTCTCGTCTTCACTAATGTGAAGCAATAGCAGCAGGAAGAGAAATCCTAATCTATTATTTCTTGTCGTCCTTTTTATGCTGGTTGCCCCTACAGATAACCTGGATAATTGCAGTACATTGCAGAAAATGAGTTTCTAGTATGGATTATTCTGCATAGGACCCAGTTAAACACATTCTAGTTAAAGGCCTATGAGATCTACAGGCAATATTATAGAACTGAAAGGAGCCAATTGGATCTGATAATCTAATTTATTTTCTTAAGACATGACCATTTCTGAATATTTGTCCAATATTTTCTTTTATAAAATTTTACAACTGATGAGGTATATGGAATATCTATTGAATGAGATAACATATTTCATTGCTAAATTGTACTGCAGGCAAAAGTAAGAGTGCAAGGCTCCAACTTACTTACTTCTTTGGAGAATTGAATATCAGTGAGAAAAGAAGAAGAAATGGAGGATACCAGAGTTAGGACATTTCAATAATATTTTGCTAGAATAGCTCAGTTTACAGCAGCAGGGTATAAGACTGTTGATTCCTGAAGTCTGTTGGTAGTATATAATAATATCACATAGTGACCTCAGCAGAGAAAAATATTAGCAATTAACAATGGCTAAATGAAGTTGAAAACAAAAATTAAGGACACTTCCATAGAGCAACATTTCTGTTCTCCAGTCCCTCAAATAATTTTGAATTTGGCTGTGAAAAAAGTTTCACTGTTCCAGACTGAAATGTGGAGAACTGGGAGGGGACACAGAAACATTCCTTTTTCAAGGCTCTTCCCCCACCCCCCCGACTAGCAGTGGAAATAATTCAGTCAAATACCACATTCTAAGCTATTTTGCTTTGCAAAAAACAAAGCAACAACAACAAAAAATTCTGAGCAATTTCTCTAAGGGGCAGCTGTGAAGTTTATTCCATTATTGTATTTAACTGCTAGCTGTGAAAATGAAAGGAGGGCATGCTGGCATCTTTGAAGCTAGGCAATTTTTTCAGTATTTGTAACCATGGTTGCACATTGGTGCCACGGTTGGAGGTGAGGAAAATGAACGAGGCGTTCTAGAGCAGGGGTGTCAAACTCAATTTCATTGAGGCCCACATCAGGGTCATGATTGACCTCAGGGGGCCGAAGTGGATATGGTCAGGATGGGTGTGGCCAGCTCGATGTCACTTGTGTTGGGGGTGCCTGTGGTGACCTGTATGCTCTGCCAGAGAAAACGGACTCCCAAGTTTTCAGCTGCGACAGCCTCCAGCAACCCTTTGTCACTGAAAACAGAACTCGGCCCTCCCCAGCTCCATTTCGCTGACAGAGGCACCACAGGCCAGTTTCCACGGTGGCCCTGCGTGCCAGATCTAAGCACCCAGCAGGCTGGATCCGGCCCCCAGGCCTTGAGTTTGACATCCCTGTTCTAGAGAATGCCTGTTGATGAGCACTATGAACAATACCAAGAGTACCCAATGGGGATAATAGAGAGAAAATCCCAAAGTGATAATAATCCCTTCAACCCCACCTCTTTCAAAACAGGAAAAGAAAAACAATTGCTTGGGATGACACTTGGCAGCAGAAGAAAACCTAGAAATAAGGAGAAATAAGGAGAAATCTGACAGAACAATCAACAAATGGAACACCTTGCTTTCAGAAGTTGTGGGAGCTTCATCACTGGAAGCTTTCAAGAAGAGACTGGACTGCCACTTATTAGAAATGGCTTAGGGTCTCCTGCATGGGTGGGAGGTTGGACTAGATGATCTACAAGGTCCTTTCCAACTCTGTTAATTTCTTAGATGGAAAGACTGATATAATTCTTCTCAATTTCACACCTACTGTTTTTGTTTAGGCAGAACCCTAGAAGTCTGTTCTATTTCCTTTCCCTGGTCCACCAACAAATGCACTTGGTGGGAGTGCCTCAAAAAGATGGAATCATGTAAAAAGGTCTATCAAAGGGAGTCAGTGGAAGAAAGCTCATTTTAAAAGTCTATTGTGCCAAAGTACATGCCATGTCCTCAGAGACCTGTCCATGGAAACCTATTAATGCTTGTTCTCCTGGCACAGGGGCAAGGAGTAAAGAAATAGGGGCATTCATAAATTAGAGCTGTGATAAGTGCAATCTAGCTAGAGCACTGGGTCAAAGCAAAGAAAGGGGTTGAAATCTAGAAAGAAAGTTCTAAACACAGCTTCATATGGAGTCAAACATGGGAATCAAGCTGTTTAAGGATGTTTAGAAAAGTCCATCACCTGCTTAGAAAAAGATCCCTTTGTGACAGCGTTCCATCAAAGTTTAAACAAACTGCTCAGCACTCAGATATTAATTAATCCAAATAAGAGTTTATTGAAGAAACCACGTTGGCACATCTGGGAAAAACCTGAATCTGAAGACCCAGGTTTTTCCACACCCAAAAGAAATAAAAGATCCACCTCTTTCCCATCATCATCATACATCACATTCCCCAATCATGGTTTATACCCATCATCCTTCACCCGTCTTGTCACTCCTCTTCCAGGTGCTGGCTAGAATGGCCTTGACACAATTACAAAGAATGTTGTTTTGTCTACAACCCTTTCTAACTATTTGAGAAAGTAAACCCCCTTTAATTCCCATATACTTTTATGTGGCAGCTTGCAGAGGCCTTGCAATTATGGCTTCCAAAGCTGACACTTTGTTTAGAATACGTGATTTAAGCATGCATACATGTGCCAACAGGAATAAAAATTGAAAAGTATGATTGATATGATGGCTTGTGCTAAAGTCTGCTTCATTGGCTCTGCTTGATGACAATAGGATGCTTGGTACTGATTCAGGATCTTAAGGTGATACACAATATTAAAATGTTACATAGATGTAGATTATAACATATCAAAGTAGATCATAGTAATAGACTTCAATCAATTCCCACATAGTTGATAGTAGGTTTGGAAGTTTTTAAGCCTTTCCCCCTTCAATGCTATACACTATGTCGGGGTCTCTAACCACTGGGCCACGGACAGATACTGGGCTTCACAGCTAGAGGTGAATGAGTGAAACTGAAACCATCTCACCTCATCTATGGAAAAATTGTCTTCCACGAAACTGGTCCTTGGTGCCAAAAAAGTTGGGATGACTATTGTATCTGGCCAGTTTTTCCATAATTTTTCTCCTTCCAATACAATTTAGATTTTCTCTTTCTTTCCTTTTGTGTTGTTCCTTTCCCTTCCAACATCCTCCTTCTTTATTAGGCAATGACTTCTCCAATTCTGTAATTTGTAGGTGCTTTTAACAAGGCAAGTAAAAAGACAACAACCCCTTCACGTCAACTCTCAAATAACAGAAGTCTTCTTTGTGATAAACCAAATGACTTGGTACTTTCTATAAATGCAGAGATCGGCATTCCTTGTGCATTTCATAGCAACTATCGAAGTTCTTTTCTTTTACTACAGTTTTTTTCCTGCTTTTCTCCCACATTGCAAATGTGATGGGATTGCAACTCCAAAAATTCCCAGCCAGCCTAACTTTTATAGCTAGGGCTGCTGGCTGGGGAAAGGCTGGATGTTCATATATTGTTAGCACGTACACCATTTCGTAGCACAAGATCCTGCCACATCATTCTATCACAATAGCAACTTTTTGCATCTGTGGGCAATTTACTTAAGAGTATGGTTAGGAGCGAATTAATTGCATTTAGCTATTATGTGTTCTCACCAGAATTATATGATGTAATTTCTCCTTTTCTGGAGTAACTCTGAAGAATTCAACATTCTAAACACTTGTGATAAATGCACACAATCAAACAGATGTTTTAAAATGGAGGAGATACTTTAAATAAATTTCCATCTCACACAGTGCTGGAATTTGATTTGTGCAGGCAGGGCTGTTCTGAACTGATCCGAAAATCTCGCTAACAAAAGCAATGTGGGAGATTCCCTGAAAAATAGAACTATTGTCACAAGATATGTCACATAGAATAAGATTACCTATTCTGAATGCCATATAGTTCAACCTAAGTTAGATGAAATGCCTTATGGGAATTAAATACAACCCTTGTGTTGGAAGCAAAGGTAGGCAAAGGAGCGTAGCACTTCAGGGGCTGTAGAACCATAGAAAGTAAGAGTTGAAAAGTCCAAAGTCCAAAGGTCCAGGTTAGAGCAGGTATCTGTTACTACAGTTGATCACCCAGCTTCTCTTTAAACCCAGTGAGGGGAGAGTTTGCCACCTCTTGAGACAATCTGTTCCATTATTGAGCAGCAATTACTGTCTGAAATTTGTCTTGATATCTGTTTGAAATCAACTTCCTTATAATGGAAATCCTTTGTTCTTGTCTTGGATCAACTCTGAACCAATTCTAATCTTCAGATACTAGAAAACAGCTATCGTGTCTTCCAAGTCTTCTCTTTTCCAGTATCCCCATACCCAATATCTCCAACTGTTCCTTGTAGGTTTTTTCCCCCTCCCATGTTATTTCTCACTTGGGTTGTTCTCCTCATGACACTTTCCAGTTTATCTATGTTGTTCCTAAAAGAACTGGAAATAGTTAATCTAGGTGCAGTATGACGAACACTCCATAAAGAGGATCAATGCCTTCTTTTGAACATGACATTAAACTTTTGTCCAAGTGTATTCCACATGTATCACACTATTAGGATTTGTTCAGTTTGTGTTCCGGGAAGACACTCCAACTGTGAAGGAATGTAGTGAGGAGGTGGACCAAGAAGAGGGGGTGCATTTCAGAGGAGTAGGAGGCAATATAGCCCAGACAGTATGTGTGAAAGAGAATGAAGACAATCTCTATCTAATAGTTCACGGAATATACTCTAGATGCAGCTAGTAGAAACCTCAGTGTGGTAAGATTTTGCCTATAGGTATGAATCAATAAATAACTTAGCTTGGAAGGACTGCCATATGCCATTCCTGGTTTGGGGCCTGACATCAACCCTTTTTCTATGTGTTACTGCCCAGTGTGGCTCCCTCTTTTTTCTATGTGTATGCCTTAGCTCTTTCCTACCTGAATGCAGGACTTTGTATCATGCTGTTTGAAATTCAACTTTAGGCAATGTTGCAGCTTGTCAAGAACCGAATCTTGATACTGTCCTGTAAGATGTTTGCTATCCCTCGTATCTCTATATCAACTGCAAATGTGATCATCTTATTTTCTAATTCTGTATCCAAGTAATGTTTTATTTTGTCTTTAAGCAGAGCAAATAAAACAGAAAAGAAAAAGAAATATAGACATTTCATGCACGTACATATAAAAATAGAGTTGTGTAATTGTATAAACACAATCTATATCTATAAATAACACTTTGATAAGTCACAAGGAACATTAGGTCTTCAGTCTATTGGGTGAACAAGTCATGTATTTATCTTCCCAACGTAGAACAGTAACTCCTTTAGCAATAAGAAGGATCAGAAATCTCTTTCCATTGTCCAGTTATAATTTTCATGTATTTAAGTAAACAATACAAAAGAATATGGATGTCAGAAAATATTAACATTTTAAATTATTTCAAACCTATTTCAAAGGCAAATTAATATATGTAATAACTTATGATTGAAATGTAACCATTTTATGATATCACAAACATGTATTTAAATGGAATATTATTCTCACTGCATCTCCAACAACATGACAATTTATTTGTTTCCTTTCTGTATAAATGGAATGAATTCCAGTAAGTATAAAATATGATAATTTTGTTGTTGAATAAATTGTGGTCTATTGAACTTTTTGATACAAGTTATGTAAAAATATGTTGAATGGTATAAGGCCTAGAATGGCAACCATGGTATGCCATTCAATGCTTCCCCCCAATTTGACACAGTTATTGTTAGATATTATTGCATTCATCTAATAGTATATAGTCCAGTCTACATTTCATCATTTTTTCAATTCCAGTCCCCTGAATGTTGGGGGCACTTTGTCATTTTTTTCTGTCAGAATTACCACCCAGGTTTGATCCTTTGTTGTCTGATTCTGAATTTCACATAGAAGATTGGAACAACTGTGAATAAAGTGAGAACAATTAACCAGTGGGTTATCCTATTTTCCTAAGCACCAGAGGGCAAGACAAGAAGCAATGGTTGGAAACTAACCAAGGAGAGAAGCAACCTAGAACTAAGGAGAAATTTCCTGACAATTAAAAACAATAAACCAGTGGAATGGCTTGCCTTCAGAAGCTGTGAGTGCTCCGTCATTGGAGCCTTTTAAGAAGAGATTGGACAGCTATTTGTCTGAAGTGGTATAGAGCTTCCTGCTTGAATAGGGGGTTGGATTAGAAGACCTCAAAGATCCCTACCAGCTCTGTTATTCTGTTATAAATGTAAATTTTTAGCTTAGTTCTAACATAGAATTAATTTCACAGACATTTTTTTTCACCACAAGGTGGCTGCAAGTTGAGACTTACTGTACCATTTTCTCAAGTAATGGCTTAGTGCAGAGTAGCAGTATTTGCCTATTGGTGAACATTGGTGTCTGTAGGAGGATCAAGTGTGTTTTGTGTTATCTTCAGCTTTGGCTATAATGAAAAGAACTTGATGCCACAATTGATCTCTATTGCCTTTAAGGAAAGCTTGCATTCATTAGTCAGTATACAGCATGTTAAAAGAAAACAGGGTAGTGGGCTCAATTTATTATAAGAATGAATGCTCTGCACTTAAAGCAATGTCAATATTTTGCTGACCAGAATTCTAATGAGACTTTGGGGGGCTGGGATGGAAGAACAGTCTGGCTTTGACTTTTTACATTAGTCAATAAACTGCCTTTCAGACTTCAATGTTGAGATGACTTGCCAATTTTTTTCTAGTTTTCCAAGTCCCCCTAGTTCATTTCAACTAGTCAAGAGACAAAACTAGAATTCTACTTCTGGTTTACTGATGGCATATGTATTTCAATTCAAAGCACAAGAAATGGCTAGCATTTTCAGCAAGAGAAGGAATATGTTAGTCATAATTACTCTACAGTATAAAAGCGGTGAAAGAGACAGACATTTCGCCCAGCTCCTGTGTGAAGTGAGGAAGCAAAAATCTGTAGAAATCATCACAGCAGAAGCTAGACTGACATTATCCCAGGCTCCATCTTGGATTGCTTGTAAAGGATATGTAGGGAGTTTAAGGAATGGGATTCTTATCCATCTAAAAAGCTGGTTATGACTTACGATCGGATTATGATGATATGCTTGGTGAGAAAGTGATAATTTAGTGCAATTTAAATGACATAGATTATGTATAATGTCAGATAGATTCTGCATGTATCTGTTTAGATACCCAATGTATTTTTTGAGCTCTAGCCAAACTGGCTTGTTCAGTAGTATCCTGGCAAAACTGAAACTGGCTTTCTGAAAGAATGAACACATAGTTTGGGAATGCCTTCAGTGGACATTTTATTGGAAATACAGGATCTGGTCCATAGTTCTGAAAAGATAGGGGGAAAGATTGGGTATGTCTGACTTTCATAAGATCGACAAACGCTGCCTCTGTTTTCCCCTTCCATGTTGGGTAATGACACAGTCTTATTCTGAATGACAAAATGTATATGCCATCTTTCAAAGTGACTTGAGCGAATTAAATATCAATTTAATAACAAGAATATAGGAAAAAGCAGTAGCATGAAGTAGCCTCAGCTTAAAATGATTTCTAAAGCATCAAGTTATAAAGGGCCTTGGAGAATAACTTCTTTGCCTAGCTTAAAGTTATTGTTGGGTAAATTAACTTCAGAAGAACTTTGCAAACTTTAAAAAGTCCCTTGTGATCATTTTACACCAGTTTCCTGGGACAGTGGTTTTGAGAAGAGGATAATAATAAAAATTTATTACTACTGAATTCTTGAGGTGTCTTGCTCTCAAGCCATTTCAAATCACTAGCTCAATTTCTATTCCTTTGCTTAATATGTCCCACAAATGAAGGTATACAGTATCATCAAGAGTGTAAAAGGATTGAAATGGAAATGGGCCGGTCACATAGCAAGAAGAACTGATGGCAGGTGGACCAAAGCAGTCATAGAATGGATCCCAATTGATAAAAAGCATCTATGAAAGAGAACTAAAAAAAGATGGATGAACAACATTAGTAAGTATTGTGGGCCCAATTAGCAAAAGAAAGCTCAGGACCATATTGGTTGGGAAAAGTGCAGAAGAGGCCTTCATCCTGCAGTGAATACACAATGGCTAAAATGATGGTTCTATCTATCTATCTATCTATCTATCTATCTATCTATCTATCTATCTATCTATCTATCTATCTATCTATCTAT
>JANHFL010002907.1:23264-35588 GCA_032468155.1 Oxyrhabdium leporinum | reverse complement strand
AAGGAAGGAAGGAAGGAAGGAAGGAAGGAAGGAAGGAAGGAAGGAAGGAAGGAAGGAAGGAAGGAAGGAAGATGTCAATCAATCCAGGAGTATAGATCCAGGGGTGGTAATCAAGTATAAAACTTCATATGGGGAGCACCATGCATATCCAAAGATTGAGAAAACCTATGGGGAGTGCATATGCAAAAAGCAGTATTAAGCAAGTTGTTTGCAGATGAATGTAGGAGAGAATAAGACCTAATATCAAACATCTACATTAGGAAAAGGGAAGGCAAGAATAAGAACGGAAGGAGAGGACTTACTGAGGGATATTAAGCAATAAAGTCCTGGAGGTGAGCATGGTACTAATCTGCTGAATTCCAGTCCTCTAAAGGAGATGTACATGGTGACAAACACCCCCCCCCCAGCACAACCCATATTTCATAGGGAGTGAATCTTTTTAATTATCACAGGATGTTTCAGCAATGTAAGAGCCCTGCAGTGGTTGAACAATGCATGAACAGCAGCCACTGCTTCTCTCTCTTTCTCTCCCCCCACCTCCTGCTCTCTGTCTCTCTCTCTCTCTGTCTCTCTCTGTTGCTAAACACGCTCCCTTCTGCCTTGCTTTCACTCAGGCAGAGTCTGACAGAACATCCAGCTTCATGGGATAGAGATTAACAGTGACATCCCATTGAAGGCTTGGTCCATCAGCTTTATAAAAACAGGACAGCTTTCAGGGAGAAGTCCACTTCTGTCATTTAGAGAGGCAGGAGAGGGAGGTTTTCTCTAAAAGAGAAAACTTTGAACAAGACCCCTTACCTAGGGCTCCCCACAAGATTCTGCAGAGTGGAAAAAGAGTGGAAATCAAAGAACAAAGAGCTGGGTCAGATACTGCAATGAAACAATAATTTCAGGTAAGTGGCTTTTTTGAATGCATTTCCCAGCCAAGGAAGTTGGAAGGGAGTGAGACGGAGGATGATTTTTTATTTAGTGGAAACCTTCAAGGTTTTGGAGGAGAAGAGCTTATTTCATACCATGCAGCTGAATGTGTTGATGCTGCTATCATCTATAAAACTTCCTTCTTTTGCTGCTAATTTTTGGCATGTGATGGTATTTGTGTTTTTTTTTAAGAGAGGTGCAGGAAGGAAGATGGAAGCATGCAGCTTCCTATGCCATATGTAGAGTTATTTCTTTTATTTCATTGACATCTCTGATCAAATAGGCTTTGCAGTTTGGGAAATACTACAGGGAGGCAACAGAGGAATAAGCATTCAAGTTGTGGGCAATGATGGAATTCACCATCTTCGTTTATTGGAAAATATTGCCTGCCATTAACTTCCAGTGGTGAAGCGAGACTACACGTGTTATAAGCAATCTTCCTAGGAATGTCAAAATGTTTGCATGGTGAGGCGGAGATTGGGAAGCAGGGAGCCGAGAGAAGAAAAATGTACAGATTGGTTAATATTCCTATTTCCTTTTGTTCCCTGGATGTTTCCCTAGGAGAAAAATCTTGGGGAATTCTCTCCATCATTTTTACTTTTGGAAAACTGTTCGTTTTTTTCTATGTGTTGCTCTCCCTTTGGTACTTGGTCCACAAAGACTAGATATATAGAACCAAAGTCTAGCCTGCTTGCTTGCTTTGGTCTTTTTGTATATTTTGACATGCTCTTTTGCCCACTTGCTTCTGGATCTAGCCTGCAGACTCAGAATAAACTCTGTGGTTTGGCTTTTGAGCGCTTAGAAACATCCGATAGTTTTGAGAATAGGCTTCCTCATATATAAAGGAATCCCACGGTATAATAGTTAGACCAATCAGATATGGTGTGGCTTCTGATGAAGATATACAGCAGATCCAGCACTTTTAGTACTTCTTGAACTCAATTTTTTCTCTGTCTCCATCCTAGCTTATTGCTTCTTTTTTGCTCTGCAGGATGAGCTCTTGGGTTACTTCTAGAAAAAGGAGAAAGGTATATCCCAGCTTGATTTTTTTAAAATAGAAAACTCAAACTCACACAGTAAGATCAGTTTAAAGGTGACTTTCAAAAGAGGACTCTTTGCAGTTAATTCCTACGGCTTGGCTAGATACCTTTGCAGTCATCCGTGAAAATGTTCTCCCTGTTACATCCCCCATCCGCACAATTTGAGAATTAAAATAAATGCCTACAGTATGTTTTGGCTAAAGTCCTGAAGGCTAGCTGTGTCTTTAGCCAGCATGAAATAGCTACCACGATGGCAATTCTCCTTCCTAGTCTAAAGTCTTTTTTTCTTTTTTGGGGTGGAGGAAATGAAATTGTATACACTGCCCTTAGATAACTTGCTAACTTCTCTTTGTGAGAGCGGTTGGAGAACCATGTTGCTTTTTGTTTTAAGTCTAGTCTTCCTAGTCCTGAAACTTTTTTGTTCCCTCCGCAGACAAATGCTGCTCCTGGATTGGCTCTGTGCCAGCAGGATCACAGTCCATCATCCTCATCAGGTAGCAGAGCCCATGATTTTTCAGCTCCGTGGCAGCCCAAGAGGATCATTGCAAATCTGACGAAGATGGGCAGTTTCAAAATTAGATAGAGGTGTGGGTGTGTGTGTGTGTGTGCGTGTGCGTGTATGTGTGTATTTGTGTGTATGTATGAGAGAGAGAGAGGGGGATGGATAGACAGACAGACAGACAGATGATGTAGGATTCAGACTATTGGGAAGAATAGTCCCTTTGTCCTGCCTCCTTAGCTTTTCCTTCAGGAATTGAAATCCCATATTTTCCCTTCTTCATCATTTTCTTTAAAAAGTGAGTCCTCTCTGAATTCCTCCCTCATAGTGGCTGAGATTTTGTTTTAGTAATAAATTGCAAAATCAGATGGAGATGAAACTAGAAGGCTCTCTCTAACAGTTTTTGTGTTCTCTGTTGGTCAGCTGGAGGAAAAGTTCTTTGACAACTTCTGAATGTGGCAACAACAGAGATGGTGAAGATACTTGCAGGCTGCTGTGAATTGATGTTAGAGAGTTTGGAGAAAGAAAATCGTGGCTACCTGAAAATGTCTTAAGTGGGGGCTAGTGGAGCTGTTTCACAAATTGTATATTGTCATGCTCCAGTTTGCATTTTTATTTCCTTAATTGTAAGCACCTGAGGGCTTCATCCAGGACAAGACTACTGTGTGCTTCAATAAACTCATCTTTCCTGCAAGGGCACAGAGTTAAAAACAAAAACAAATCACCTATTACAGTGAACCTGTGTGCCTCCCATCAAGTACATACAACTGTAATATGAAGCTAGATGTCATGCAATATCAGGAAATGACTCCCATTGAGTGGGATTGATCTTTTGACAGATAGATTCAGGTTAGTTTGGTGTGACAAGGCTGGAAGGCTTCACCTTGTGTTGCTGGCTTTTGGCCTATAAGTCTGAAGCTTTTTTTTCTTTTCATGTTAATCACAAGACTCTTGGTTTGGCTAGAAAATAATTTTTGGTTAGAACAGGGGTTGGCAACCTTAAACACTCAAGGAGCCACAAAGGTCCTAACCAGAAGCCTCCTGTTCAATTCTGGAGCCGACTGGAAGTCTGGTTCCCTCACCATAGTGTCTCTTCCTAGCATGGCGTCCTTTTTCCTCTGCCGACTGGAAGTCTGGTTCCCCCACCATAGAGTCTCCTCTTAGTGTGGCATCCGTTTTCCTCTACCTGTCCTAACCGAAAGCCCTGTCAATTGTGGAGCTGACCGGCAACAGGGAGCCTTAGCAGAGGGATGAAAGAGCCACATGCGGCTCCAGGGCTGCAGGTTGCTGACCCCTGGGTTAGAAGGATTGGACTGAACATTTATCCTTGGGCACAAAAGCATGTTTCCTTAACTTCTAATTTTGTGCATCTCCTTACTTTGTCAAAAAGCATTCCACACGCTAGTTAACATCTGCCTTTGTTTAGGTCTTGGATCCATGGAGATTGATGTAGCTGAACAGCTAGGACTTCAAAAGCAGGATGCTAAGGATATGGGATAAAGCAGTACTGTATTCTTTCTCTTTGACTATCATGCTAAATGCAAACATGGTTTTTATTAGAATCCTCAACAAAATAACACTACTGGGAGTATTGTGATTGCCCTCTTCTGGCGGCATCTTATAATCCCCAGAACTTTCCCTTGAGTGAGTTCCTCGTTCAAAGAGGGCTTTGAACCTACCCCTTTCCTCAGTTGGGCACATAGATTCACTCTTGCACCATAAATAATAATTGGATTGGGAGAAGCTACCAGGCAGTAATCAAGAGTACCGCCTGGACCTTCCTGCAATGAGAGATTTAGCACAAAAGTTAACAGGAGAGGCAAACTCAAAATGAGGTTTCAGATTTGTGCAAATTTTATACAGTTTTCATTTTCCAAATTCTTATTACCTGAACTATGCTTCTCATCCAGATTTCACTATTACTTTGATCTGATGGTTGGACAAGCAGGAATTATTCACGTACAGTGCTTCCCAATTCTTATGGATCCTACAAGGTAACATGTATGCTTAAAGGCATCCTTGAAGAGTCTATTCTACTATTAATTCTCTGAGCTTATTCGAGGCAATTAAAAGTCTCATATGCTAATTTAAAGAAACACTATAAGATGGGACAAAAAGAACAGCTCATATTAAGTATGGAACATTCTTACAGAGATAATACTCATTTGATTACTGTCTTCGTTAGTGTCCATTCACAGTTAGGAGAGTGATGAAACAGTAACTTTAGAACCAGTCCTCACATTTATGACCTTTGCAGACCTGTAGAGCAAAGGAAAGCTGAAGTGAGATTATAACTCAGCTTTCTTTTGCTTTATAGACCTGCAAAGGGTTCATTTAGTGATTGAGTTGCCGTTCCCAATTGTGGTTGCTAAATGAGGATTATCTTTAGTGAAATTCTACAGTGGTTGATAAGCAGGTAAGTCTCTCTGAATTCATCTGGATTATAGTGGTATGTGGGAATGGCCTTGGGAGACAGGGGCAAAGAGATGCTGCCAAGAGAACAGTCAGGTAAAAGACATCATAGCCAGCAGCTGCATTGTGGGCAGAGCGAGAGGATCAGAAGGGTCCCTGCATAATTTTCTCCAGCTGTAACTGTGATGGTGGGAAAATTTTAATTTCAAACTTGCAAGATTTGGTTAACGTATTTTTACAATAAAATGGAATTGATATTTTTGGTTTTGTTTCCTGTATGGTCTAGCTGGTAAGGCTGACATGGATGGATGTATTCCTCAGTAGATGTGCACATTTATAGGAAATCTTAATCAAGAATATAACTTATTTTTTTTCTTTTTACAACCCTGCAGTCCCTTAATCTGGGCTAGAGTCGGGGTGTCTGGGTGGGATATAAGCATAAAATAACATTGCAATATTATGGTGTACATCTGTTCAGATGAATTCTTCTTGACATTCAGTTAGCCTTTGTTTATTTTTTGTTTCAGTTTGATAAAGTGGCATCTTGAAGGTGCTATTGCCTGCTCCATCTTATCATATGGACAGAAAGTAACTCCAGAAATAGAGACATTTAATTTTTTTTCCTTGGTTTAATTTACTCTAATAATCATTGGCTTTCTTACATTTCTTTTAGATATTTGCCAATACAATGTGCTATTTTACAGGATGCAGAATCTGAAATGATTTACTCTTCTCTTAGATTTCAAAAATATATATTTCTTTTTACAAAAAAATACATTATTCTCCATGTCTTTGTAAAACATGATGGGTTATTATTGAAACAGAGTGAAACTTTGAGTATTGTATATTATTTTAAGGATGGAATAATAGGAAATAATACGAAAATTGAATAAAAGGTGTGGTAGAAGTTGCAAAAGTAATTTTTTTATTTTTTTGTCCATTTTAGTTATCATTTTTGGTGACTACCTGGACTAGTTCTTGCAGTTTTCTTGGAAAATGGTTTGCCATGGCCTCCTTCCTAGGGTTGAGGGAGAGTGACTGGCCAAACGTCACCTGTTAGCTTTGTGCTTAAGATGGGATTAGAACTCTCAGTCTCCTGGATTCTACATGATGCCTTAACCACTATACTAAACTGACTTCAGGAGAAAAGTAATAACCATAGAAATAGAATTAGACAGGAATCAAGATTTTTTGCCACACGAAGAGCAAGATATTTATGTTTTGTGTTTGAGTGGATAGCAGATTGGTGATGAGTCTTCTGCACTGACAATGGAGCTATGAGAGGTGCAGCATTTTATTTAAAGATCTTTTAAGGGGAGGCCTGCAGCCAACATAGGGAGAGATTTATCTAATCTTATAAGGACCACTTGAAATTCAGGAAGCAGAGGCAATTTATGGGACAGTCCAAGTTATAGGCCTATTAAGTATGCAGGAGAGGGCACCAGGTCTTGAATGCATTGCTGCCACCTCTCAGAATCCACTTCTCTTCTCTCTGCCCATCAGAAAACTTTTAACAATCTAGAACATGTAGCTCAGGGAAGCCAAAAACTGAAAATATTAAGAGGAAGAATCAACACTGATATTTTATTATTCAATATCATCCAGAAACGCTCTGTATTGTTGCGGGGTATCTTAAAATCCCACTAGAACTTCTCAGTACCTCAAACAAAATCAAAGGGGGAGGGTTATTTTGAGTTTCTTTCTTATGTTTTCCTCTTTCTCAGGACTGAGAAATCTCTGCTGAAACTCTCTTCCTAATGGATCATTACTCTCTTCCTGCTTCCCAAGGCAGGTCAACATTCTTTCTCTGTGAAACCACAAGGGTGGATACAAGGTGTCATGGAGAAGCAGCCCAGTAAGTGGGAAGAAGCCTGGGTTAGGTGCAGGGGTGGGCTGCTATGGGTTTGCCTAGGTTCGGGCTGGTAGCTAATTTGATAGTGGGTTCGGTGAACCCATAAACCCCACCAGTGGATGGCCCTGGCCACCCCACCCCGCCCCTCCCAGGAGTCCCCACATGGCCTGTTTTGGATCCCAGGTAAGTGCAGGGCCCGCGTGGAGGTTCGAGGAGGCTCTGGAATGCTGAAAATGGGCCCGTTTCTGGCCTCCAGACGGCCTCCGGAGCCCAGGGAGACCGTTTTCACCCTCCCGGAGGCTCGAGAAAAACCTCTGGAGCCTGGGGAAGAAGAAAAATGGGTCTCCCAGAAGTTCGGGAAGGCCTCTCCAGAGGACCTCTGGAGTCCAGGGAGGCCATTTTCACCCTCCCGGAGACTTGAGAAAAGCCTCCAGAACCCGGGAGGGTGAAAAATGGGTGTCCCGGAAGTTCCAGAAGGCCAACCATGGGCCCATTTCTGGTCTCCAGAGGGCCTCCAGAGCCCGGGGAGGCCGTTTTTGCTTTCCCAGAGGCTTGAGGAAAGCCTCTGGAGCCTGGGAAGGGTAAAAACGCCCCCCCCTCACCATGGTGCAGGATGCTGACTAGGCCACACCCAC
The DNA here is from genome assembly GCA_032468155.1 of Oxyrhabdium leporinum. Taxonomy (NCBI): domain Eukaryota; kingdom Metazoa; phylum Chordata; class Lepidosauria; order Squamata; family Cyclocoridae; genus Oxyrhabdium; species Oxyrhabdium leporinum. Next base: position 28,232 of record JANHFL010002907.1, on the reverse strand, counting down.
CATGGCCACACCCAGCCAGCAACCAGGCAGAGAACCCTTGCTAAAAATTTTGAAGCCCACCCCTGGTTAGGTGATGAAAATATGTGGACCCAATTTTCTTTGTAATCTATACTTCAAGCTGATATCAGAAAATGTTTCTTGATAATCAGATCTGAACCAGATGGTGACTGGTAATTTTGTCATTATTAGCTTTTGAGAATTTTTCTGCCCCTGTATATTATTTCAGCTTGTATTTATAAAATCATTATACAGTGCGTGCGTGTGTCTGTGTGTGTGTGTGAGAGAGAGAGAAAGAGAGAGAGAAAACACATCTCTGACACCAGGAATCTAACATAAAGAAGGATTAGTGAAGCAAGCTAAACAATCAGTGCACTGAATTTACATCTCCAAACACCCCTTCACACGAGTATAGTGGTCCTTGGTGACTTCAGTCTCTTCTTCTGTACCTTTTTCTCTATTTGTCTTTTTCAGTGGCTGATATCTTTTTCAGTGTCCTTCCACGTGTGAGGTTCTTTTGCTTGCTTGTTCTTTGTAAACAGCCCTTGCAATGAAATCTCTTTCTTGGAACTCTTGGAGAATCTGAGCTGTGGTGACTCAGTTTTTCCTTCTGCCATGCAATCAGATTCTTGCCATCTGATCTTTCAAAACCTACTTGCTGTTTGGCTGACATGGGGAACAAAATCTAACACTAGATAGTTATTTTCTACCCCCCCCCTCCCCAATCAAACTAAACAATGCGTTAGGGCTTTGTGTCTGAGGATCTAAGCTCCTGTTTGCCTATTCTGGATGCATGATATACATTCCTTCCCTTGAGAACAGCCATCACCCTCACTCACCTGGGGAAAACTGCTCAGGCAGATCAGCCCCAAGTCTGAGACAGTTTTCCAAATGTCTACAGTCCTTAAAGTGGGTCACTCACAACCAAGCAAATCATTGCAGCTACTCTGTCATTTGTATCATTTTTGTCCCTATCTTGTTTTTTTCTGGATATCTCTCCTTGCCCAATACACTGGTAGTTTCTTGAGACTTCAGGATCATGTTCATCTCAAGAGGGAGAATTTTACACCTTCCTGCACTCTATGTAGCTTTCCTGATTCCATTTCCAAAACTTACTTAGTATTTCCTTTAGCTGTTCCAGGAGGCATCCTTTCTTCTTTGTGGAACTTCTTTACATCTTTGTTTCAACTATTGGAGCCTGTAACTCTGTTAAAAATGGAAGTGTGAGGTGAATGCCTGTGAGTGCTCCTGAAAATGGGAGCTTAACATGACCACAAAGTAGAGAAACAAGTTTCCAGGGGTAGCAGAAAGCACATTTATGTACAGAAAATACTCATTGGGGATAAACAAAGCCTAGGTACTCTACTACCAGTAGTTATATCCTATCAGGAGAAGACTTGAAGAACATATATTCTGCGTATATGTGTATGTATTCATGCACCTGGGGAAAAAGATAAGAGAGGGTGACAGAAGGTCAACAGTTTCTTAGATAAAAAAACAGGCAGAATGATAGACAAAGTGGGGCTATAGTATAAATCTTTAACACTCTATCTACATCTTAGTGCCTTCCTTGTGGCCAGTTAGTCATGAGATACTGAAGCTTAGCACCATTGGGCTTCACCTCCAACAGCATAGCCCCCAAGAGCCAAAAGACACAGAATAATCTGGGATCTCGATAGACCAGTATCTCATGATCAAAAATTGCTACAGGCAAAGGCTATCTTGTCCAGGCAGAATTTTATTTTTAAGAAACGTCTGTGGGACCAATAGTTCCATCCTCCCCTCAAACTGTTTCAAAGTTATTCTGTACTTAAGCAGCATTTAATTTCCAAATGTTATTGTTGCACTACGCCTGAGCAGATCTCCAGGAAAAGGAAAGAACAATGTGTCTCCATTCTGTTAGTGATATTCTGCAATGATAAGGTGATTTATAAACGTGTCCAGAAAAGGAAGTATTCATGTCTTTAGCAAAACATGTGACATACCAATATCCCACTGGATTTTTGATATAAAGGGTCATGTATATACCGTCAAGCCTTGGACAAATTTAGAAAGTTAAAAGAGTTTAAAATCCACTTGAACACTGATGAGTATTGATCTAATCTACGCAACCTAGTAAGAGACAAGAGCATTAAATACAGAACTATTCTTTCAGGGATTTTTTTAAACTGCAGCTTCATTTATCAGCTATGATGAATGACAGTTACAGAAAACAAATATGCATTAGGCAATTATCTTTCCCTTATTATTTGAACATAATTTTTGGCTTCCATTTAGGGGGAGATTTTTTTTTTCCTATAAAGTAGAACTGTGTCAGCCTCAGCTCAGCCCCTCAGCTACTAAAGTCTTCTTTTGGTTCTAAGATTGCAAAATGGACAGAAAAAGTGGTAAGGAGGTGAAGGAGCAATATAGGCATATGGATGTACAATTGCATGCTGAGATTTTGTCTGACAGACTGAACAACAAATCATGTGCCCAGGTACGATTCTGGCATGTCAGCCTAAACTCCATCAACCCTGTTATGAGGTAAAATATGGAATCTGTATATTTAGTGTCATATGTGAAATGAAAATTCAGGTTAATTAAGAGCCTCATGTTTTGAGTCTTTCATTTATGTTATTGTATACCCAGAGGCCAATACTTCAGAAAATTGTAACAAAAAATCCCACATCAGTTTAATAATTTACTGTCCTCAGAATACAGATCTGGTGAATGATGAACATGTGATTTGATTATGAAATCAGAGTTAGATTGCAGATTATATGTTCTCAATAACGTTTCTCTTTAGTAAGATAGATTTTAAAGTCATCTATCATATTCATCGTGAAGAAAAAAAACATGCCGAAGGGACTCTTGCTTTCACATTGCCTCTTCCTTGAAGTCATTTTAGAGACTGTGGTTACAGAGAGGAGTTGACCTCTCTATGACCTTGGCTGAAATATTGGTAGCCAGATTATTGTCCAGCGTGTCTTTTCAAATGATGATGAGAACCTAGCTTTCCTGGGATATTGAAAAGGTATCTTGGGTCTACATATGAAAAAGAGTAGATATGATTTTAGTAGACATGTTCTCTCCATTGCATTCTTCCTGTCCTCATGTGAAGAGGAAAACTATCCATAGTTTTCTGCCACTTTATACACAAAAGAGTTCTGCTATCCATTGTCCCCTACACATAAAGGACACTGAGGAGGAAAGGAAATGAAATAGGAGGAGAGAATTAGTACAATGGTCTCCCTCCTCATTAATTGAGTCTACTTAACTTTCTGAAGATGGTATATGCCCATTTACCTTCATACATACTTCCTCCATGGTACAGATCATATGTACAGGCATGCAAGGGTTAAGTGAATGATATGGACTGGTGAATGGATATTTAATTCATGTAATCAAGGAATGAGACCATTTTCTGTAAGCCCATTTTTCATTTCCTGGGAAGGGTAGTGTTAGCTTACTTTTCCCTTCAAGTCAACAGTCCAGGAAAGCATTGATGACTCTGTATGCTATGTTAGCTTTCCTCAGCAAACAAAATAACCACTCAGCCATCTTCCTTTCCTTGTGTGCAGTGGCTTCCCTTTGCTGTTGGAGTATTTCCCTATTGTGGACTCCTTGGTGCTCTTTGAGCTTCATTATTTGCTTATGGCTGTTTCATTACCCAACAAGTAATGAAACATCTACAACCAAGCAACCAAGCCCAGAGAGCACTAAGGACTCCACAGTTCAACCCTGAGCCACATTTGTTCTCTTCTATTGCAATTTCCTACCAGCAAACCATGGATTAATTTGGAAGGCTGAAGAATCTGATCCATAGACTCAAAATCTGTGCAAAAGAAGATGGAATGATTTTCTGAAATCGAGGCGTATCAAATCTGACCTGCAAATATATAGATAGTGATTGAATACTGTCTGGGTTTTCAGGGAATCACAGCAGTAAAAACTCCTCTGAATAACCCTTCTGGCCCAACCCTTCCTTCTTTTGTTCCACATATCATCTCATTAAAACCACTTCAGGCATAATGCACACATCTTATTTATTTATTTTAATTCACATTAAAATCATTGGGTAATCAGTGACCATGGCAAACAGGGATGACTCTATAGACTCCAAAAAAGGAGTCTTAAGTGCCCATTCCTGATGTCAAAATATTAAATACTTATTTTAAACACATTTGAAATTTGTTCAAACATTCAGTCAATTTGCATTCTTGATTCATGAGCAAACACCCATGAAATGACAGGGACTAGAAAAAGATTAATATGTTCCTCAGATTAAAAGCCATTTTGGTGGAGTTGAAGAGGAAGCAGGAAGTAATTTCAATGTTACTTCAGCAGGCTTCCCGATTGGAGGGGTCTCTGTTGGTAATCTCTGGGCACTGACTGGGATCTTTATGCTCTTTTTAGTTCCTGCATAGACTAGATCCAAAAGGAGGTTAGGGAAAGGTAGAAAGAAATGAGCAAAAATGTTGAAATGATTGTTCTAACTACCTGTTGGATGAACCATGAAAAAATGAAGGAAAGGTTGGTGGGCTAGAAATTTCTTTTACAGAAACCTCACTGAATGTTCTTCTCTTTAATATGCTTATAATATTTTCTCCACACTTATTTGAGACAAACAAGCTGCTGCCTTTGCTTTCTCTGGTACAAATCTGCCAGCTTCCCTTCCTGTAGTAATGAGATTGATTTGTTGTGATATTGCACAATTGAGTTAGGAGAAAGGTTTCACATCTGAACTCTTTAAGATTTCTCAGGAGTATCATCTCAATCAAATGAGCAGTCATTGTGTTTAATTAATTTTTTTGAAGCTAATGCCTTTTCGCTTCCATTTGTCTTACCTCTTCAACTTCTTTCCACATTTAATCTTTTTTCTTGAAAATGCTTGCATTTTTGTTCTTATTAGTGTCAGTTTTGGAAGCCATATTTACAAGGAAGTTTCCAAACTGCCACATTTTAGTGCCTGGGAAATTGGGAGGGGGG
>JANHFL010002907.1:6674-20447 GCA_032468155.1 Oxyrhabdium leporinum | reverse complement strand
ATGTAGCTGCTTCATGCACAACATGAAAAAAGCAGGAAGGGAATTCAATTACCACCTTTTATTCACCTTGCTGTCTGGCTTAGGCTACAGATTTCAGCACAGGAGGAAAAAGGGAGAAAAAACAGCAAGAAACATCAAGTCATACCAAGAATCAAATATGGTAACAATAATCCTAATTGTGTAATTTTGAAGATAAATTGCACAAACAATGGGGTAGCATCTGAAAATTTAGGCTAAATGATGTCCATCTTACATCTCACCAGTTCTATGCAGTTCTAGAAACTCATAAAGAAAATCCTGGGTCAACATAACATCTACAGCTTAAGGGAGACATGAAAAATTATAAATGTTTGGAACAGCAGTGAAGAAGATAAAGCAATAAGTGTCATATCCGGAGTATCATACAGACAGATTAATTTCAGTGGTCAAACTACCGAGCTTGCTGCCAAGCTCATTGTTCTAATTTAATTCCATGGTGTCAGCCTCGAAGAGCTGGTAAAATATTTACATGCATGCACACACACACACACACACAACTGAGAAGAAGAGGAAGTAGCTGAGACCAATCTAACCAGGCTCTTCTTCCCACTCATCATCAAACATCTCAAGTAACAGAGGTTTCCAGCCAAGCTGTCTAAATTCCTGTTGGAGCTCCCAAGAGGAGTTATGAACTTTGTTCTGCAAAATAATCGAACACACTTGCTTTCAAACCAAGAAGAAAACCTTCATAGATCCAACAGATTAATCATATGTATCTAAGTCATTAGAGATACAGGTCTGGAAATGAAGAATCAAATCAGTGAAACGGCGTAATGATAAAAACTGACTAAAAGGCTGTGATTCTGATTTTTTCCCTATGGCTTTGGCAAAATATCCTTAAAAGTCTAGGGCATAAATTTGTAATCTATATTTCTGCTACATCTATATATGAAGCCCAGAACACATTACTGACAAGCATGGATGAGTAAATTTTGTTATTTTGCTTTAAGAACCTTGAAAAGGATTGAGTAAATCATACAGTAGTGTATAGTAAGGATTCTAGAAGTCACAACAAGGAGACATAAGGGCTCTTATATTTATCATCTCTCTTAAGGTGAATATTTTATCCTTCTCGGGAAATGGCTTAAGACATTCACTGTCTTTTACCCAAGAAATAAACATGCTGGTTTCTCTCACTCCATATACAAAAGTCATTTGGACTATCAGTTGAATAATCTGTTTTGCTACATCTATTTAGGGGTTCAGGGAGTGTACACACTGTATAAACTTTCATCCAACAGAACATCCTAGGAGATCAGCAGGAGCCATTGGGAGGCATCATTCATCTTTCCCAACATTGACTTCCTTAAGCAATTGCTTCATTCAGTCTCACAGTATGGCCAGTCTTGACTTAGACCGGTCTTATGTATATTTATTTGGAGCAGAACAGCTCCATCTCTGAAGAGATTCCTTGTCCCTTATGGTGAGCTCTTAGTCTCAGTCTATGGACTTACCAGATGGCAGGAAATGCAGAAAGTAACATTCATGCAGAGTTACCTTTAAAAATTTCCCTAATATAGACTGGGACCATACAGCTGACTAAGCCAAAAAATAGTTTGCTTATTTATAGAGTAAAATGAATTGATCATTTGTGGGACTCTGGCACCTTACCTTTAACTTGCCAAACTTTTCCAAATAAAAAAAGATTTTTTTGTTTTATTACCATGCTGGGAATTCTGGGCTCCAGATTACAACCTGTGGACCATAGGTCTAACTTTTATGTTTGTGAACTAATTGCAATTTATCTCTGGCAACAACCACATAAAGCTTTAAGGCAGCAGCCTACAAGTTTTTGGGCACCAGGGCCAGTTCCGTGGAGAGAGATTGTTCTGCGGTCCAGAGGGTGCATGGTTTCATGTGCGCCCTGCATCCTGTGGATGGGGCTTCGCTTATTAGTTTCTGGCATGCCACAAACCACTGCTGGTCCATGGACCGGGGGTTGGGGACTCCTACTCTAAGGCATTTAAAGAGGGTCATATCTAATCTTTTATTTACATAGCAAGTCCAGGTTGATTCCTCTCTTGTGCCCATTTCCCAACCGGGATGGTTGTTCTCCAACAACAACTATTTCATAATATCAGCTCCTAAAGATCTATGTTGGCCCATGCGAAATGGCTTGCCAGGAGTATTATGAAGACTATTAAAAAATAGCTCCTACTGTTGCTTAACATCCCTTGGATCAAAAACTGATAAAATGTTGTCCAGGATAGTCTCTAGTGGAGGATTTTTCTCACTCAGTCCCATCATATACTTATATCCAATTATATGGGCAAAGAACTGAAGCCGTAAGCATATTGATGAACATAACAGTTGCAGAGTTTATTGTATTTCTAGTTCATTGCTAATTTATATTTTGATTTTCCTTGCCATTCTTCATGCAAATAGAATTACTCTGACAAGCAGAGGCAAGGTCATGAGAGAGTACAAAGGCAGATTGTAGACCAATCGCAAGCAATTACTAATAGCCAAACTGGTGATCTGGTTTATATGATGATATTAGCATGACATTTGGAAGGATTATTTTTTAACCCATTCCATTTTAGATAAAGAGAATTGTAAAGAGAAAAAACATCTTTTGTGAAAAATAATGTAAACTTAGTCAGGGTCAAACTTTTTTTGCTCTTTGCTTGGCTTTAATTTTATCATGCAAATATAATGGGATCTACAGAGGCTATTTTTTTTTCCTTTCAGGTATTCCATTCAACCGTGCATGAAAACCAAATATTAATGTGCACAAGGATTGCAGAAATTTAGAGCTTAATTTGAAATGCTGTATTTGATTATAAACTAAAGTCTTTAAATATCATCTTTTTCAATCTTATATTTGTTTCTTTTTCTGCAGACAAACATACAAGCATAATACTGTCAACCCAGGGCCTATATAAATACAAAATAGGCATGGGGTTGCTTGATCAAGTCAATAGCACCATTATCTTGGAAGAGCGTATCTTAGAGAAGAAATCACCTTCTTGCTGGCATGCAGACAGTCTTGTCACCCCCAGTCAGGGATTTCAAGGCGGTTCCAGTGAAATTATGATGGACAGCACCAAGATCTTGGGGGTCCAAATCATACTGATAATGGCTTATTCTCTCATCATTCTGCTGGGATTCATTGGCAATTCCTTGGTCATCTACATGATAGTGAGATACAAAACCATGAGGACTGTAACCAACTTTTTCATAGCTAACTTAGCTCTGGCTGACTTAATGGTGGATACTTGCTTGCCCTTTACTTTGGCTTACACTCTGTTGGATGAGTGGAAGTTTGGGGCTGTACTTTGTCACTTGGTGCCCTCTGCGCAAGCTTTAAGTGTTCATGTATCTATTCTCACATTAACCGTGATTGCCCTTGATAGGTACAGATGTATTGTTTTTCATTTAGACAGTAGAATATCCAAGAAGATCAGCTTCACCGTCATAGCAATTACATGGCTGGTTGCCACTCTCCTAGCTGGTCCATTGGCTATCTTTCGAGAATACAGATATGAAGAAATTCCATCCATCAACCTCAGAATAGCTGTCTGCTCAGAGAAATGGCCTTCTGACAACAGAGGTGCCACTATATACAGCTTATCCATGCTCATCCTGCAATATGTCTTTCCTCTTTCTATCATCTGTTATGCCTACATCAGGATATGGTTCAAATTGAAAAGCCACATTAGCCCTTCTGCTAGTAATGACACTCACAGTCGCAGGAAAAAGACCACAAAGATGCTTTTCATGGTCGTTGTGGTGTTTGCCGTCTCTTGGCTACCCTTCCATGCTTTCCAGCTTGCTGCAGACTTAGATATGGCACTTGCCCTCCATGATTATAAACTCCTTTACACAGTATTTCATGTCATAGCCATGTGTTCTACTTTTGCAAACCCTTTGCTCTATGGCTGGATGAATAAGAACTACCGCAATGGATTCCTTATGTTCTTCCGTTGTCAGAAAAATCCAGAGACGCTCTATGCAGAAGGATCAATTCGGGGGAAGTCCTTCACTTTCAAGGCTACTACCTTGAACGGGAGCATCAAGCACTCAACAGGTGATGGACAGCTACCAACACCGGTTTAGTACATAGCAGCTTCATCTCCACACGGGGCCCAAACCTCAGTGTTGCCCACCAAAAACTATTGTTTTTCCCCACTAACAATAAAAATGTGTTGAATTGCCAAAATGCTGTCATTGTCATAGTTAGATGAAAGCACCTTATCTATTGGTCTCTCAAGCCTTGTGTACCATCCATTCTGCTTTCCCAAGTTAAACAATCCTTGCCTCCAATTTGTGTTTTGTGTTCCAAAAGAAGCAGAAATCATGTCATTCCAACATGCTTTAATTTATGAGAATTTAGTTCTACTGTTATTTGAAGGACAGGAGAAATAGCAGACTGGATTATTTCGCTGCTTTAGGCACTTAGAGGGAATGAAGGTGTTTGCAACAATATTGGCAAACCCCACATTAAATACATGGTCTTTATTTTAATTTCCTGCAGATATTTTTTGCACTCCTTCTACCAAAGATCTATCTTAGCATTCCTTAATCAGAATTCTGGGTAATACATTATTATAGTTCTAACAAAAGAATAGGAATGAAAAAGATGTATAACACACGGGTTCTGTCTAAAGTAATTAATTCTCTGTGTTCTCTAATTATTAAAAAAGGCAAAATTTGCTTTTTTATTTCTAGCAGAAAAGACTGACTCTAAATGTTTTTAGGCTAATAGCTGTTGATAGTGACATCCACACTGCACTCCAAAATCACTTTTTGTATTTCATTCACTGGTTAAAGCGATTGTTAAATCTTGTTCTTTAATAAATAAATATTTATTTTGCGGATTGGAATCCCTGTTCTTCTTGACTGTCATGAATATTTTATTTCATATTATGAGATTGCTTTCCTACCTTTTTGGTTTGGGAGATTCTAAGGTGTCATCCATATCCTTCATTCTTGGTAAGTGTCTTATTGCAAAAAACATGTCCTATAATATAGGTAGTCCTTGACTTACGAACAATGTGACTTATGACCATTTTTCACAGTTACAACCTTTGCAACATCCCCGTGATCATGTGATCAAAATTCAGATGCTTGGCAACCGGTTCATATTTATGACCGTTGCTGTGTCTCAGGGTCACATGATCACCTTTTGCGACCTTCTGACAAGTAAAATCAATGAGGAAGCCAGATTCACTTAACTGGGTTACTAACTTATCAACTGCAATGATTCACTTAACAACTGGGACAAGAAAGATCATAAACCAGGGCAAAACTCACTTAGTAAATGTCTCACTTAACAACAGAAATTTGGGGCTCAATTGTGGTTATAAGTCGAGGACCACATGTATTTATATCCACCCACTTGAGCAATTCAGATTCTGCATTTATACTATAGAAGAACAGATTTTCTTTATCCTGAATTCTCAGTTCTTTTTAGTGTTCGAAGTAAGAATCAGGAGAACTCCAGGTGGAAGGGAGAGTAACTGTAAAGAGCAAATGTGATTATTGCGGCAGTCAGCAAAGCACTCTCTCTAACTGAAAATCACATGGTTCATTGCCAGCACATTGTATCATTGCTCCAGGTAATCAATCTTTATCCAGAATTGTTCAGAAATGCTACGGAATATTGATATCCTTGACCATGGTGTTTGCTCTGGGTCCTAGTATGTAAATGAAATCTTCATTAGCTAAGGGAATGGAGCCAAAAGGGTTATAATGGGATTAGATGTGTAATGGGTAACTATGTCATCACGATGCCCAGTGAAATAACCACCACAACTTGCTGTCAATGTATATTAAAAGATCTACCTGGAAGGAAACTTGGAGTCTTTTCTTTCTTGGATCATGAATATTACTCTATCGGTGACTATCTAGAGACATAATTTTGTCTTTTAACAGGTAAAATGCTGAAACATTTCATGATAACTTCTAAAGTCATTTCTCCTTTTTGACCAGAAGGGGAAAAAAGAGAGTGATGCAAGTGCTGCAAAATATACCATATTCCATAAATACGTTTTGTGTACAAAGAAGATACATACTTGAGGCAGATATGTAAGTTGTAGCATATAGGTCATGATGTCATGATGCAGACTCCTTCCTATGTCCCCTCTGCGGAGGCCCATGCTTGTATGAATGGTGGTAGCTTCAAACAAATTGCACATTGCTTTCCGTGTATGTGAACCGACTGCAGATCTACCATACCCCAAAGGAAAACCATTCAAGAAGGCCCGGTTGCAGACCATCTGGAGTTGAAAGGTGATTCTGTTTCTGGAAGCAGTTTTTCTTCCCCATTGTGGTTCCCAACAAATAGAGTCAAGTGGCCTCTCCAGAGGGACAAAGAGAAAGTCCTTGTGTGTGAGAACTCTGCCAAAGCCTTGCCTTTCATAACTAAGAAAATGGGTGGAGGTGTCAATATTTGTGAGCAAATTGTGAGCAGAAGTGCTCTTTCCACTCATTTCCCCTCATTACTAGTATTTAGAGGCATACTATCTCTGATCTGGGAAGTAAGATATTTGTGCCCATATACGCAGCAGGGAAAAAAAGAAAGAAAATAGTGCTGTGTCCATTTGTTTTAACAGAGGAATCCCAGGAAATTTTTCTTCTCTCTGATTGTAGCCAGGAGAGGATCCCCTTAAAAAAAGATGAAAAAAAACAACCCCCAAAGCTCTATAAACTTCGGTGCAAAAGAGAATTAAAGAGCAAGAGTGATCAGAGAAAAGATGGTGATATAAGGAAGTTTTTCAGCGTTTGGTTTGATATTACAGAGATGCATTCAAAACCTTTGCATTCCACATCATAATGGGAAAGGGAGATATGTCGATACACACACCTACATCATTTAGTAATGAATCTGTTTTATCTTTGAATCCATCATCATGAATCTCTCACTACCACATATCCAAACTGTTACTGCGTATTGAAGTATGGTGCAACATTTTTAACCAGTCTATATTTTCAAGACAACAAGGAAGCTGAAGGTATCAAAGAGTGGCTTAAGCTAACCAAGATCTGTTCAGCAGAAGAGATTGTAGAAGGAGGAGGAGAACTCTGACCAGGCTTCTCTTTGTCCTCAGCTATTATCTGCAGCATGATCGAAAGAATATTGGAATATTGGAATTTACGAAGGTAAGCAGAGCAACAAAGGAGAATATTTGCAGCTCGCTGTTGAAATGAGACATTTCATTACCCAAACTAGGTAACATCATCAGTGCTGAGCAAGTACAGCAATTTTATCCAAATGATATAATAACTCAACATCTTCTTTTGATCTTAGTCCACTCAACATTCCTAAATGTAGGAAAGTTGGAGATTCTTTTTTGTCTTTACTAAGAAGCTCCATATTCAAAAAAGAACTGTGAAGTCCTTGGTGCTTTCTGAGCCTGTTTGCTTGCAGATGTTTTGTTATCCAATTAACAATACTGAGCTACATATATTCTCTTCTATTGATTAAGAAAAGACCCAAATAAAACTACTCATTAATTAGATGTATAGGTTTAATCTTAAATGCAGAAGTTGCCTCAGAAATAATCAGTCTGTGTTGGCGGGATGGTCTGATTGGATTGGGATCCTTTTCCCAAATCCCAATCTAAGAGTCTATGCCATCTGCAATTCTGAGAGGGGAGGGGGGATTAGCTCAGGATAGAAATCTTGAAGCCTCAGAGATGGATGCAGCCTTCCAAGTTAGATAACACTACTACAATTGGTATTAACTTAGCTTTCTTTTACCACGGTTCTACTTCTATTTGCAGGTCTTTATATTTTGTGATTTTTTCTTCAGTTCTTTCTGTTCTACTCTGCTGTTTCCAGATTCTGTCATGTTGAAACTGACTCTTTCTTTAGAATCTATCATGTTGGAATTTACAGCAAGTCCATTATTCTATCTCTTGCACTGTGGAACAAGAAACAACAGGTCTTAAACTTCTTCTGTGTTGTTTCCTTTGCAGGTATCAGAAAAAATGCTACTGTGTCCCCCTCTTCTTTTTCTCTTCTAGTCTAAGCATTTTTAATTCTGTCCTCCTTCACATGACTTATTGTTTTTATTCTGTCACATGCTATCATAGTCAATCCATTGAAAGGAAAATGGAAACCATTTGGTTCAATGGCCTGCTTTTCAATTTTCATATCTAAATTAAATAGTAAGAAACAACACATTTTTAAGAGCAATAGTTCTGGATACATTTTAATATTTCATAATAAATCAGAGCTATAGGTTTGAGTAAAGGTGCTCTAGTTTCCCCAATATAGCATAGTAGCACTGAAATTTGATTTTTATTATAAGTCTTTATAAATTTCCTTGAGTTTGATTGATTGCCTTTGTGGATGAGTGGATGAGTCCAAATGATTTTCTGGGCAACAATTAAGAAGTAGTTTGCAACTTGTTTCTGGATTTTTTATGTTTTATTTCAGGAGCCAGAAATAAGCATAAGCCCTCACTCATTCCGTGAGACAACTTTGTAATTAGATTCATCCAAGAAAAAGGGCATAAAAATAACCTATACTGTTTTTTAAACTTCATGTGAGACCAAAAAAGCCTATTTTTAACTTCTGCCATCAAAAGATGTGTGATTGCTGTAGCAATCTTAAAAGTTTGTCACTGGTGTGCTATGATGCTCGCATTTATTTGGATAAAATTCAGTAAAACGATTTGACATAAAAGGTGGGCTTAGAAAATGGATGGCAACAAGCCATAATTTGCTCTGACCTTCTGGTGTCTGCACTGTGCAGTCCAAAAAAGTCCAGATGGAATCCATGATCAAAACTCTTTCTTGTGTTTATGTGCGTCTCCCTGGATTTGCAAAGTCACAAATACAGGCAGTCCTCGACTTATGACCACAATTGAGCCCAACATTTCTGTTGTTAAGTGAGACATTTGTTAAGTGAGTTTTACCCCAATTTACCATATTTTTGCCATAGTTATTCAGTGAATCACTGCAGTTGTTAAGTTAGTAACCCAGTTGTTAAGTGAACCTGGCTTCCCCAGCAACTTTGCTCGTCAGAAGATCACAAATGGAGATCACAAAACCCTGGGACATTGCAACCATCATAAATGCGAACTGGTTGCCAAGCATCCGAATGTGGATCATACCACGGGGATGCTGCAAAGGTTGCAACTGTGAAAAATGGTCATAAGTCTCTTTTTCAAAGCTGTTGTAACTTTGAACGGTCACTAAATGAAGTGTTGTAAGTCGAGGACCATCTGTATGCGCTTCTTTGGGTCCACCTATTGCCTTGCACGAGCAACATGCTGCCTTGGTGACATCTTTAATGTTGTTTCTGTGACGAATTTGTGCATTTTGGATTTGACCTCTCAGTGAGAATTTTAGTATTTGCCTCTCCATCACATATTGCATCACTCGAAGCTTCCCCGCTTCTGTTTGTTTAAATTCCATATTTCATAGCAATAGGATGGCTGTTTGCACGACTAAGACACTGAAGGGTTAATTGCTTTGGTCTTTCTCATCTTCTGTAGGATTGATTTTATGCTATTAAAGTTGAGCCATGCTGTTGTTCTTTAGCCCTTTATTTTTTCATCCGTCATTTGTGTGGCACAGATCTTCTGCTTGAGGGAGATTGAGCAACGGACATCGTCTAGTGGCTCATCATCTAGTTTGATTACATGGCAGGAGCAGAAATGGTTTCACAAGCATTGAGTCTTTCTAGGCCATCTGCTCTGCTTGCCAACTGAGCTCATTTAGACACTGCTCAGCTTCTAGGCCACTGCAACGAATGATGATAACGTCATGGGCAAGGCCAAAGTTGGTGAGATGGATTGTTTAGTAATCTTTGGGAAAGAATGGAAGGAAAGTGCAAAGAAGATGGGTCTAGGATGTTTAGGCGCCGACCCTTGGCTGCGCCGACTTCACTCCCAGCCAACCACTGCTGCTGAACAACAGCTGGCTTTCCTCCTCCGTGAGTCCTCTGCCAGCGGTTGCCCACTGTCAATGGCCACCTGACCCTCCACCCCAAGCCCCTCATGCCAGCCCATTCACTGAGACACAGTTTGCTGCACTGGACAAGTAGCTGTCAGCCAATTGGGTGGCTGGTGGTAGTGCTGGCTTTGGGTGGTTGGTGGGACGATTACAGGGGCTGTGTGGGAGCAGGGTATGATTGACGGTAGGCTGTGAGGGGCAGTGCACAATGAATGGTGGGCTGTGGGCAGGCAGTGTGTGATCAGTGGCAGGCTGTGGAGGAAGGAGGAGGAAGGGGAGAATTGATGAGGGTATAGGACAGTGCTTACAGCTTTGAGACCCACTGTCTGGGAGGGAAGGAGGGAAGCTATCTCAGTGTCAACCTTGAAGTTGGCCAAACTGTGGCCATTTCCTTTTTTTCTTTAGAGAGTTTTCTCTTCTCATTGCTTCAGGACTGACACAGCCTGGAGCAAAGGTGGTGTAGAGATAGCTGAGGTGCTGTAGCCAAAATAAAATTCTTTCCCCTGGGAATCAAGGACATTGGTGCAGGTGTTCGAAAGGTGGAGACTGAGGTCACCTAGTAACTGGACTACATGCTGATTGGATCATGTGTCTGATGACTCGGGGGGGGGGGAAGTGACAAAGTTTTACTTTTAATTGGGTGTAAAACCGGTGGGAACTTAGAGAGCCGGTTTTCCACCAAGAAAATGCCAATTTGATATGTCCCAATAAAATGTTCTTTGAGGAATATGCCTGCCCCAGAGTTCTTATCGAATGGGATGTATTACTCGGAACCTTCACATTCAGGCTGCCAAATGCCTGCTTTGCACTGAAAACTCTGTGGTTGCCACACTACACTATCCCCCTGCTCAACCTGCTCTCTGCAGTTCAGAATATTAAAAGCAAAGCTTTAATACTGTCCTAGAAATAATACAAAAAGGGGCACTGGGGAGGAGACAGTCCTTGTCAGCCGGAGCAATTTGAGTTAATGTGCAAAACTGTTTGATCCAGGAAAAAGGTTTTCACTATGTAGTGAGGAAGCCAGCCAGCCAGCAGGCGGAGCCACAGCCCACTGCCAATTGTGTGCTCCCCTCCCACAGCCTGCCACCAAGCCCCTGCAGTCCACGACCAACCCCACAGCCTGCTGATCACACGCTGCTGCCCACAGCCTGCTGACGACTGTGCTCTGCCCCCCCCAGCCCTCTCAATTGCCCCACCTGCTGCCAATCATGTGCTTCCCCCCCATCCAATGCAATCACTGCCAACTGTTGCCCGATTGGCTGGTGGCTACTTCTCTCGTGCAGTGAAATGCCTGGGTGAAACTGGGGAATGGGTTGGGATGAAGGGCTGTGGGTGGAAGGCCTTGGGGCCATTGGTGTTGGACAACACTGGCAGAAAGCCAGCAGAGGAGGAATGCCTTCCACTGTTTTGGCAGCAGTGGTTGGCTGGGAGCCAAGTGGGCACAGCTAAGAGTCAGTGCCTAAACGTTCCGTTCCAAAAGAGACACCCTCTCCCAGGGTAGGGAGAAAAGCCTAACAAAGACACTCAGGTAAATTCTGCCTTAATTGTGCTCAACTGAGTGTGAAAATTGATTCATGCCTATGAAAATTTTCAATCATCCAGGTCATGGTTGTCCCAAAGGTACTTTTCAAAGGGCAGCTGGACTTTCTTGGTTTTGTTTTTTCCTTTAAAACATTTCACTTCTCATCCAAGAAGCTTCTCCAGTTCTGACTGAATGGTTGGGAATAGAAGCATTTGTATTCCTTGTAGTCACCTGGTTGTTAGCGCTCTGAAGCGTTAGCTCTCTGAGAGGTGTTGAGGCCACTTGGGGGTTTATCTGTGCCCTCAGGATCATCTGAATCAGAGTGCAAATGGGTGTGGAACCTTCTTGGAACTGCTGAAAGGACTGTGTTGTAGTCAGGAGATAGGTGGTATACAGATAAATCCTGACTTTCTTTTTTCCACACTCTCCCTTTTCCAGCAATGAACTGTCCTCCCTTAACAGTTCATCTATTCCTTCATTACAATCATCTTCATATTCCTTTATAGTATCTAAAGAAATGAAGGAAGGGGATTTTAACCTTCCTGATGTGTAAACATCTAAGAAGGCAAGGATAGGAGAGCAGTGAGGAAGGAAAGATCCCTAAAGAGAAAAGGCAGGCAGTGGGAGACCAGGCCACAGATAAACTGGCCTTTCCCACATGGATGGGAAGAACAAGAAACAGGGAAACCACCAGTGAAGTCTTGCAATAGCCCTAGTCCACCAGCCAGTCTCCATTGCCAGCTGATGCAGTCTGGCCTTGGCTTTCCGAAGTTGGCTTAAGAAACAGCCTGGAGTAACACAGGAGGTAAAGAGTGCAGAACTGCTTAAATCGCACAGCATCATAAGTTTATCCAAAGGCCTTATATCTCATCTCTTTGTGCTTATGAGCTATTTCTAATGTAGGCATAGATGAAGAGAAAGCTCTTTACACACAGTCCCTGCTCCCACCTGGCCCATTAGTGAAGTGAGTCAAAAGGAAACTGCCTCTTCCCCCTTCACTCTTGCTTTTCTATCCTTATGAATTTTTCTTATAAAACTGTTTTTATTTCAAATAAAATAAGTATATAGACTGTGCCTTTTTCTCCCTCGGTGGAGCGCTTAATTATTTAAGGACGCAATTTTCTTTCAGTGTTATGTTTTTCATTCAAGGAAGCCCTCCTCTAACAAGGGCTCCTGCTGAATTCAGATCTCCAATACCCACATGTACAAGCAGGCCTTTACTGACAAGGAAATGTGTCTCTATAATAAAACTTACATCATTCTGAAAAGACTTTGATGATCTTGAAAGTTGTGTTTTCCTGTATTTTTGAGATAATAGGTAGACAATCATAGTTAAATTATGTATAAGCCAATAGCTAAGATGCTGGACCAAGAGTGGGGAAACACAAGATTTCACAAAACAGCTGGGTGATTTTGGGCCAGACTCTTACTCTCAGCCCTAGACACTTATAACCTCCCATAAAGAAGATTTTTATCTTACAGTGAATTGCTTTTGGCTGGTAATAACTTGTCTGTCTGTCTGTCTGTGTCTCTCTCTCTATCTCACAGTGAATGGAGACACTCTGATGAATGGTAAAAGAGCTAAATGGGGGTGCTCAGCCTGCAAAATTCTATTCACATGGTTTTCTCTTCTCAAACTTGGAGGATGATTTTTTTAAGGACGTTTAAAAGAAATGGAAACTATTCTCTGTTCCATACATAAACATTTTGCAAAGTGATTTAATATTCACTAGTGCTTGTCAAAATAAAACTATGTATTCAGATATAGCTATAAAGCAGAGTTGAGAAACAAAACCTGATTGTTATGAGCCAAAGATCTCGTTCTTTCATATTATATACAAAAAGAGATGAATGTACAACAAAAAGCAATTAAACTATGCACATGTAGCTGAACAATTATTTTACTTTCTTCCGATTGCCGCTGTGTCTTGTCTTATTCTTACTTTATAAAGAAAATTGATGGATACAGTGAATGTATTGTGTATATGGGTAACTCTGTTCAAAATGAACAATACCCGAGGAGTCAGAGGATATGGCTCAGCCTTCTGATATTCTAAAGGATGACCATACAGTGACATGAATGAAGTGTTTGGCCTGTTTTTTTTATTTTTCTTCAAGGTTTTAAGGGTAGAAATAGGATGACAGGGCTTCTGAGAACGAACAATTCCAGGGTTCTATCTAATTCAAATCTTTCCCACTTCCTAAAGTAAAGCCTCTAAGCCAGGGGTGTCAAACTGGATTTCTTTGAGGGCCGGATCAGCATTGTAGTTCTCATCTGTGGGCCGATGGGGGGGGGGCAGCAGG
>JANHFL010002906.1:141508-153476 GCA_032468155.1 Oxyrhabdium leporinum | reverse complement strand
CCCAGCTGATCTCTGCCTGGTGAGTCTTCCTTCACTTCTCCCCAGCTACCTCCCCCATGGGCCAGCCATGCTTCCCTGTCTTCCCACAGCCTTTCCGGTGTTCCCCATGGCCAGGCCCACTTGCCTGCCTTCCCTACTCCCTTCCATGCAGCCCGCAACCCCACCATGCTTCCCTGCCTTCCCCGTGGCCTTCCCCGCAGTCTCCGAGGCCCAGAGAAGGCCGATGGAAACACCCCATTTTCCACCTCCATTGCTGTCTGCGCCATGCTGGATCAGGATGGGAAGGGGGGAAAGCAAAAAAGCCTACTTGGCTACTCACCAGCATGACAGCGAATATCGGGCAGTGCCCTGCCGACTTGTCTGCTTGCGTGGAGGGAAGCCTCACTATCCCCAAGTCAAGTTGCGCCTTCTGGGAACGCTGGCCAAGCAGGGAATTTGGCTGCAATCCTCAGCTCAGAATGGAGATGCGGCAGGGGGGGGCTGCAAGACAGAAGGCTGCCTTCAGTCCAGGGAAGGGACACTGCCTTGGGGGCTCCATCTGAAGGACGTGTGTCGGTCAGGCAGCACCCCAAAAGCAGCAGCTGCTCTCAAGGCAGGGTGGGGCTTGGCTTTCCTTGCCAAGAAGCCCTGGTGAAGGAGGCACATCATCGGGGGTCTCTACTTCTGGGAGCTCCTGGGTTGCAATTCCGCCACTGCTCAGCAGATCCACCCAGCCCAAAGGAGGCGAAGCAGCCAGCTAGAAAGGCATGTTCCCCTTGCGCACCCACTGCACCTCAGCACTGAGGCCACCAGCAGGTCAGGCCCAGGCCCAGCAGGCAAAAGGCGGCCACCACGAGTGAGGTAAGACAGATCCCCATCAGAGACATGGTTACCCAGTCCAGCAGAGATGTGATTGCGATCCAGGCTGGGCTTGGGCGGCTATAGCACCGATGGGGATCAAGTTTTCCCCGCTAGTGGCAGCTGCCTTTTGCCTGCTGGGAATGGGCATGCTTTTACCACTTCTACTCGGCCTTTCAAGCTGGCTGCTTCACCTCCTTCAGGCTGGGTGGGTCTGCCGAGCGGCCAGTTTGAAAGGCCGAGTAGAAGTGGTAAAAGCGTGCCCATTCCCACGGCACCATCATACATTGACAACACACTTCCTCCTTGATTACAGTTATTGTCCTCATCTTGTGTCCAACCCATGCATGAAACAATCTTAAATTATTGCTGAATCTTTGAAGTAAAAGTTGTTTTTACTGTTAAGATGACACTGTCCCAGAACAATCTCAGGGTATATAAAATCTGTAACACATTACTAACGATTATTCTGCAAGTGAGAAACTGATGAGTAACTGTAGTGTGATCAGAAATATGTTTGAGCAGTACTAGTGACTTTCTCTCTTTATCACTACCCAGTCTCCACCAGAGCCATTTCCTTCTAGCATTTGCCTAGACCTCTAGCACTCTTTTGTGAGTTCTTTTTATAGAAGTTAATTTCCTTTTTTTTTTTTAAATTACAAAGTCTGGAGACCACCCCTTTTTTGCATTGGGAAGAAGGAATTTATTTATGCAATTCTGTATTGAAATGCCATCAGTAGGCATTGATTACCTTTAGATTCTACAACTTTACCCATGTATGTACCTGGAATTGGGCTTTTGTTGCTTATTTGCCCATTTCCCTTTGTTTGTCCATTTCAGCCAAGTAAGAAATGTGATGCTAGTCCAGTTAGTAATAAGTTTCTGTTCTTCCAGTCTACAGGACCTTTTGGATGCACAGTCAAGACACGGTCTCCTTCTGTTGCTACCTTAAGATTTTCCTAAAATCCCCTTATGTGCCCAAACGGGATATGGGAAGAGCTGCAGACAAAGGAACACAGGCAAAATCCTGAGTCAGATCCATCCTCTTTATGTTGCATAATCAGGGATGGGCTGCTGAGGGTTCACGGGGGTTCTGGTGGACCCTTAGCGAAGATTCTGCAGGGATCTGAACACCCAAATCCCATTCCCGGCTATCCACACCCATCCCTCCCACTCCTTCCCAGGAGTCTCCATGCGGCCCGTTGTGGATGCAGGTAATTACAGGGAACGCACAGAGGCTTGGGGAGGATGAAAAAATGGGCCACCCGGAAGTTTGGGAAGGCTTCCAACCTCCCTAGAGCATCCGGAGCCCGAGGGGAGGCCGTTTTCGCCCTCCCAGAGGCTCCAGGAAAGCCTTTGGACCTTGGGGAAGGCGAAAACACCCCCCCACACCATGGTGCAGGAGGCCAAGTAGGCCACACCCACCATGACCACGCCCACCCAACAACCGGGCAGCGAACCCGTTGCTGAGGTTTTTGAAGCCCACCCCTGTGCGTAGTCCTCCCCCCCTCCATCTACATTGATTCCCCTGCTAGATAGTAACACAGTAAAGAGGAATGGGAACAAAACCATCAAAGTAAACTGATAACCTTACCTGTAACAAGTGGCACATTAAAAGCAGGACAACAACATTTATCAATTTCTAACACCCAAAGCAATAATGAGGATGGCAAGTTTTACCCCATAATTATTTTACATTGACTCAAATAGGGAAGTTAGTAGTTCAATTCAGTAATGGAGAAAAAACAGTAATCTAGCTTTATGTGATAGTCACAATATAATCTAGAACTGCTAATGGTTTGTATTCCACACTTGGTTTTCTTTGGAGGAGAAAACATTGTATAGTTAGTATAATTAACAAAACACATAAGAGAAGATTGAGAAACTGTAGTAATTATATTTTAAAATGTTGGGGGAAATATTTGAATTCTCTTGCTACTGTGAAAAGAAAAATCACATGGCATTGTCATCATTTGGTAATCATGTAGTTACATAAACTTGTTGTGAACCCTGGATCATGCCAAAAAAGAAAAAACCCAAAGAGACAATATTAAATCAAACATAATATAATCCAATCTTAATACAGTATCTGACATTAGTGTGTTTTCTTTCCATTCAGTAGTAGTAAAGGTTGCAGTGTCAAAGCTGGTGTTCTTGCAGGAAAATTGATTAGTTCAATTTCAAATTGTCAGACTTGAACACAGTTCAGTACACAGTAAAATTCAATTTTGGTGATTAACACTCACGGTGACTATTTTTGGTGCAACAACCAAATCCTTATCTCTAAACCAGGCACTCATTATTCTAATATATTAGTTTCTCTTGTGATCAGCTAGTTATTAGTTCTATATAACTTCTTATAAAGAAATCCTAACAATCTATATGCAAATATTGTTTCGCACATTTATCATGACTGATGGGAAAAGTCACCAGGGAAGTAGGAGGAATTTTCTTCCCCAAATTATAATATAAAGAGTGTGGATGTTAGGGAATATAATTGAAAATTGCACCTTAATTTAATTTAACATTTAAGCACCTTGCTTTTCTTCTTTGATGATGCTACTGTACAGAAAACTTGTATCAACAACAAAAATAATCTGAGATCCCAGCTATGCTACATCAAAACACTGTTGCTTCCATTATTTTGAGGTATGCATAGTAGTTGAAAGAGAAAGCATGTACTATTAAGAACAGAAACCTGGATGTATAATATCTTGATTCAGATGCACATTCTGATATCAGTGTAATTGTTTGGATTGCATTGAAAATTTGCATGGATGAATGCAATGAAATATACACCTAAACTTGCATCATATCTATCTTCTGTCTTAATCCGACAAAAAATATTAATTTTTCATCTATTTATTCAAGCATGATCCCCATTGGGACAAATCCATATAATGCCATTGATTTCCAAATATTGCTGAATCATAACTCTAAGCAACCTTCATCATTAAATGTATTATTAAATGCACTTACTTTTGGGTTGCAGGTTTAACAACACAGTCATTTTACTGGAAGTAAAAAGCCTCTCGTTTTGACTAATGGCTAGCTTAGAATCCGATTTTAAAAATTATCTCAGCAACAATAATTTTTCACCTTGTTACCTATTGCTTGACAATTTAATTGTTTCATAGTAAGCTTTATTATTTCGTTTATGGTCAATGGAATTACTACAATAAAGCAAAATAATTTGAACTCTTAATCACCAGTTTAATAGATGGTCAATGGGGGGGGGGAGGGCGTTAAGAAGAGAAGTGAGTATTCCCGGACTAATTTGTGATGTATAACAAAACCCATTGGACTATGTTTCAATGTAAAAATAAAGTAAGACCTAAAAATCTGATTATACAAAATTTTGATTATAATTTTTTTACATTTATACAAAATTTTGATTATACAATTTCCTAATGAAACATAAAAATAATTTCTTTTTATCTTGTTATATACTTTTAGTGTGTATTTATGGTTTAATATAATATAAAACTCTTTGTCCCTACAGACTATATGTACAATATATTGAAAGAGGGAGGGAGAGTCAAAGGCAGTTGGGGATGGGAACAGGGAGGGGAGGGGGAGAAGGAAAAGGGGAAATAGAGAAAGGAAGAGAGAAAGAGATAGGTTCGTTTTATGAAAGTTATATTTGTGAAACCCTAAATCTATTTTTTAAAAAAAAAAATTTTCTTGCCATGAGAGCAGAGGTGGAATGCTGCCGGTTTGGCCCGGTTAGGGCAAACCGGTATCTCCTACTTGAACCAGTTCAGAGAACCAGTATCTCCAAATATCAGCTGGGCCTGCCCACCCACCCCTGCGCTATCCTGTCTTTTATTTCCTGCTTGCTAGCTAATCTAAATCGTGCATTATAGCTGATTTTCCCCCCCTTGCTGTTTACATAATGTTGCTGACTGGGAAGGTAAGCAGCTCTACTTCTAAATGCTTCATTTTCAGCGCTTCGTGCAATCGAGTCAGCCGCACGTGCATGCGCAAAGCGCGTGCTCACTAACCAGTTGTTCAACTGGCAGCATTCCACCACTGCATGAGAGTATTAAGTAACTTGGATCCAGAAAATTAGAAATAGCAGATGCAAATTATTCTGCATTTGTTTACAAGTATACATACAGTATTATCATATTATCATGATTGTACCCCTATTTTGACTATCTTTTGTTTCCTGGTTCTTATTTTCATATTGAGTTTACAAAAAGATTTTCCTGAATCTGCTTATGAACTTAAATACTTTAGGAAACATTTGTGTTTATTCAAAGGATATTTGCCCCTTGCAATTTCCATGCAGTTGACTTAGACTGCATACATATGACATTGATGTAAATGGGAATTAATGAAAAATGAAGGCAAAATGAGAAACAGATTCGACAAGACTATCATTCTACTGTTTTCTACTATATTCACATAGAAATAATTTCATTAGGCTCACAACCATGAATTTATCTGTAAAAGTTGCTATTCATACTTACACACAAGAAGATGAACAAAGTGCAGCCATCTCAAAACTTAACAACCAAATGAATCATAGTCTTTACATTTTAGAATGAATCTGCATTCTCCACAATCAAGCACAAAAGGATTCACATAGTGCAGGAAATCAAATCTCACCAAAGAAATCAAAATGATGTAACACAGGTCATTCTATTGTTCAACAAGTCTTAAGATTCCAAATAGCCAAAGCACAAGTGCATAAACAAAGCAAAACTCAACAAAAAACCCACTCAAAAATCTTACTCAAGGAATGAGTTGATTCCCCATCAAATAAGTATGGAATGTAACATTTAAGCCCTTGAATGTTTTAATGTATTTTTAAATATTTAGATGTACAGACAGAGGAATACTAATTAAATTACAGATGACATAATATTGTATTGGAATGTTAATACTCTAGAAGACATAAATGAAATTCAAAATAAGTCTGACATGGTAGGGAAATGAAATAAAAATAATAGAATGAAATTCAAAAGAGACAATTGAGAAGCTTTACATTGCAGACATTGCATTACCCAAACTAGGTAATATCATAAGTGCTAGTAAGGAGCTAGTAAGGAGTTCCTTACTAGTACTGATGATGTTACTGAGTTTGAGTAATGAAAT
The DNA here is from genome assembly GCA_032468155.1 of Oxyrhabdium leporinum. NCBI lineage: Eukaryota > Metazoa > Chordata > Lepidosauria > Squamata > Cyclocoridae > Oxyrhabdium > Oxyrhabdium leporinum. Next base: position 147,536 of record JANHFL010002906.1, on the reverse strand, counting down.
GTCTGCAAGAAAAGAATCAACCCCAGAGAGCACCAAGGCCCCTCATTTCAACCCTGAGCTACAAATATTCTCCTTTATTGCTTTGCATTTAAGAAACTGAAATGAAATGAACAGTATCAAGAGTTTCATGAGAGTATCTATAAAACATGCTTAAAAGATTGGTTTCAAACCAAATATGTTGAAAAGTAAATATGTAGGAAATATGCTGGGTAAAACAGATAAATTCAGGCTGCAGAAATTGAAAAAAATACTTTGAAAGCATGGAAAATAATAATTTTACTTTATTACATTTTTGGACAACTCATTTTAAGAATTCAGAGAAACTAAAAGAGATTCAGAAAAAGATAGCAAGAATCATTCATTATAAGACTAAAAATTAAATCCTAGATAGATATTTAGCTTTGATAAAGAGGACAGAGTGGAAGATGGTAGTAGTACAAGAGATAGGGAAGTTATGTTTTACCTACTCTATGAACACTATAATCACTCATACAAATTTATATGGCCTATTTTGTATGCCTTACAGATTGATCTTTATTATATTTATTTTTTTACTACTTTATCTTACCACTTTGCTTTCTCTCAACGCTAACAAATAATGTTTCATGTTACCTTCCCACCAAAGTGGTACCTATTTATCTACTCACATTTACATTCTTTTGAACTGCTAGGTGGGCAGGAGCTGGGGCAAATAACAGGAACTGACCCCACAGTGCTTGGGTCTTGAAACCAGGCTGTCAGCTTTCCAGCTGACATGCTCAGCATATTTAACCACTGAGCCATCATGCCCCCAAATGCAGAAATATGTGTAAGTTTATGTATATGTGTATGTATACATGATTCTTTCTGTGAGTATGGGTACACATACAAACACACATTTAAAATCCAGTTCATCTTAAATATGGCAATTGTCCTACTCTGTTTATGGATGCAGAGACCTTTACCGACAGGTGTATTTTGTATCCTAAAATTGACTTGCCCGGTTGCTTAATTTTAATACAGAGAGAGGGGGGGGAGAGAGAGAGGGGGAGAGAGAGAGAGATACTATATTTCTTTTAAAAAGTAGCATAATTTGTTCAGTTTTGTTTTCTTTTTGCAAACCTTAACAGGGCTAAGGAAGACAAAAATTGGTAGCAAATTTGTAGAATGCTCCAGATATTAAAACTAATAGACCTGCTTAAAAATGCAGATTCAAGCTATAATTATACATCACTACAGTAGTCATTGTTAACATTTAGTTTCTATTAAAATAGTGGTAGTTTTCATCATGAGATACATTTGATGAAGGTTGAGTTACAAATGGAATAAATTTTGAAATGTTCTTCAGGACACTTGCTCTTAATCTGTATCTCTTCTCCTGCTCCAGTGACTGAGGAGGACTGTTAATCCCACGTTTCAAAGACAGAAACTGAAAATATAAGCAGTGTTTCATCTCTCTTTTTTTTCTTCTAATACCAGATTTTATTAACATGCATATCCCATTTTTACCCAGATGAATTCTTAATGCTGGAGAAGAAGAAAATCATTGCTTAACATGAACTGGTATATATAATAAATAATGCACAGAGTTAGCAGCTTATCATCATAAGGAAACAGATGGCACATTTTCCTCCAGAGAATGCTGCATCTAGTATTAGAAAATGAGTTTCTGGACATGCCCAGGGTGAACAGTTCAAGCCTGAATTACAATGAGGTTTAGGGCATTTTTTGTTTGTTTTTTAAAAATATAAAGATTTGATATCCTTTTCTTAGAAAATGCTGCCCTTACACCATTTATCTGTTTCACTGAAGACATGAAAAGCCAAATGCAGTTGCTAGAAGACTCCAGAACAAGCAAAAGGAGATCACACTCTGGGAATGTCAATTGAGTTTAGAGGGACTAGCAGCGCCACAATACCATTCTCTGATTAGGGAAGAGAACAGTAGCTGATGCTAAAATTAACCTAACACACACAGACATAAGCAGCCAAAATGTACTTGATAAGTAGATTGGCCATAATTTAGCACTCTTGAACCTATTAAGTGAATATTCCTGTTGGCATAAAATAATTTTTAAAAAAGATATGGAACATGATTGGTCCTATAAAGTCATTTGAAAATATGTAAATATGTATAAATGGCCAGTTTGGTGTAGTGGTTAAGGCATCAGGCTAGAAATCAAGAGTCTGTGAGTTCTAGTTTCATGTTAGGCACAAAGTCAACCTGTTGACCTCAGCCCTAGAAAGGAGGCAATGGCAAACTACTTCTGAATCCCTGCCAAGAAAACTGTAGGGTCATGTCCAAGCAATTACCAATAGTTATTCAAAGGGTCCAAGAAGAAGAAAAAAGCCTAAAGGATATAATGACTTTGCTTCTTGAGGACGTTCAGGGGTCTGCAACCTTAAACACTCAAAGAGTTGCTTGGACCCGTTTCCCACAGAAAACAAAACACCGGGAGCCACAAAGCCTGGATGGGTGTGGCCAACTCAATATCACTCCCATCCAGTCACATGACCCCCCAGCCACACCTACCCAGGTGTCTCTCACTCTCTCTCTCTCTCTCCCCTTCACTGGGGGAAGGAAGAAACCCCTGAACTGGTGCTGATGGGAATCTGACATCCGGAGAGAGAGAAAGAAAGAGAGAACAGATGTGAAACATCTGCTCTAAGAACCTAAACCCCACCCCACACACACGTTTGTAAAGCAGCCCCCTTCGCAGCCATTCTGCATCCATGTGCAAGAGCAGATTGCTGCAAGAATATGTGTTTGGCTATAAAAGACAGCTCTTCCCTATTGAATGTGTGTGTGTGTGTGTGTGTTTGAACAAAAATAATGTAACTTGCCCATGCAGGTGCAAATCCACTTATCTGGGACAAATCAGGCACATGAACAATTCTTGTGTGCCTGGCGAGGTCCGGTGGGCTAGGCACAGCTAGCGACAAATCGTTACACTCGTCCAATACTCCAGGATGAGCCAATGCGCAAACGGAGTGACTGGAGCCACAGCATCTCCAAAGCAGATGAGTTGCAGGGCAACCAAGGAGCACGCTGGCAACTGTGGAGTCTCCCCCTTACATCCAAGGCGCAACCCCCGTACTTGGCAGCCACAGGTGAAGGAGGAGGCCAGGAGAAACACGCACATCTTGAACCCATGTGCCTGATGCTGTGGCACTGCTGCTGCTGCCGTCACTTCAGAGCCCACCGAGAATGGCAGACTAGCAGCGCGCCAATGATCAGCTGGGAGGCGACAGCGAGCAACTGACATCCGGGAGGCGACAGCGAGCCGCTGCTGCTGTTGCCGGGGTGAGTGTACTGCACAAGTGCTATGAGAGTAGCGGACAGGCCATGGAATGGGTATTGGGTCTTCCCCCTGTCCCCTGCCAAAGGAAAGCCAACCGGGCTTCTCCTTCCCTTCTACCCACCAGAGCTCGCTGGAAACTCGTGTTAGGGCAACATTGGAGTGCAGCTTCTGACCCTCCAGCACTTGCCCACAACACTCCGCCCTCCTCAAGGCCCCGCTTGCTGATGGAGGAGAGCAGCCCTGATGCCTCTGCTGTCTGTCTCCCCCACAGCCCCAGCCATCACTGCCTGGGGAAGGCAAAGGAAACAGAAAGCAAGCAAAAACATAGCTTTCACTGGGGCGAAGTTGCTGAGATCAGGGAAGGCACAGGAAAGAGAAAGAGGCGCATTTCAAAGACTGCAGCTCACGTGCTGGACAGGGCCACACCTCTCCGCCATCCAATGGGAGCACTTCTGCCTGGCAATTTCCCCCTCCCACTGGGCTGTTGCACTCGTGCTCGGTGGGGGAGGGAAGCACTTCCCCAAGCCGCCCCCTTCTTTATCTTGGCCCCGCCAACAAGGGAGGAGGAAGGCCAGGCTTGGGGAATGGCCCCCATCCCGCAAGATCAGCCCCCGCTATTCTCTCGCAGCCTTCTTTGCTAATGGCAACAGCAAATGTACCGCAACAAAGGTGGAATGCTGTTGCCACGCAAAGGCAAATGCAGGGGCTCTTTGCTCCTGCACTAAGGCTCCAGTCATGCCAACGCAGCGGCAGGTCTTTCATCCCTCTGCCATGACAGGGCCACAGGGAGCCGCAGCAGAGGGCCCAAAGAGCTGCATGTGGCTCCAGAGAATGCACACACATGAATGCACACACACGACCAGCAAACCGCTTGCCAAAGCAAGAACAGCCCACCTCTGGGCGCAAGGGTTAATTACAAAATGTGGGCTTTGCTTTGTGATTTAATGAGCAAGGGATGTGAACAGCACAGAAAATACACTTTTGTTTGGTTCTGAAGAAATATTCCCAAAGTTAGATGTACACTAAATGTAGACTGACTTTCAGCTACACATCTTCCCAGCAAACAGCAAATTTTGAAGCTCCAAGTAAACAGGATTCATTTTAGGATGAGTAACCACAGTTTGCATGTTGGAGGTTCCTAAAAGAATGCTAGGAAACTCTGTTTTAAAGAATATTCGAGGGAGGGGTGCAGAATAGCCCTTCTCTGCCTGAGGCTGTAGAGACCTGGCACCAATCAAAACACTGTGAAGCAACTGATCAACACTAACAGGCTAAGCCACTAGTATATTACAATAAGAGAAAATTCCACTCCCTTCTAGTACTGATATTACCTAGTTTGGTAATGAAACATCTGCAAGAAAACCATCAAGCTCAGAGAGCACCAAGGACCCCACAATTCAATGCTGAGCTACAAATATTATCTTCTATCGATAAATACTTTTTGGTTACAGGGACTCAAGTCCTGTCTTATATGAGATGGCTCCCAGTGGATAAATGTTGATATGATTTCTGTAAATAAGGAATGTAGAATTATAATGTCTGAGTATTTGATCCTTCATACATAAAAAAATACAAAGCTAAGGAATAAACAAACAGATTTGAAAAATAAAAGGCTCAGGAAAGAAAAAGAGTGAATGTGTAAGAAAGAGGAAAAGAAGGAAAACCCAAAAAGAATGACTTCCAACTTTCTTTGGTACAGATATAAGTAAAAAAATATATCAAACCCTTACTTTAAGATTAACATTTGTCAACATTATTTCCATAATTCCATATCTAATCATCAAAGCCCAGATTAACTTTTAATTTCAGTTTCTCACAAAAAGTCCAGTAATAGTTCATATCGCTTTAATCACTATTTGTTAAGAAAACCACAACTTATTTAATTGCACCAAACTCTAAATAAAACAAGAATAGAAAATCCTAAATTGTAGTGTAGACCCATGCTTCTCAACTTTGGCAATTTTAAGGTGCGTGGACTTCAATTCCCAGAATTCTCAAGGCAGTATGTAGTTAGCCCATCTTAAACTTGCCAAGACTGAAAAACGCTGATCTACAGAGGATTTCTCCATTCCTCTTTTACTATTTCTTACTTACTTATAAGCAATCATAATGCAAAATCCTCATTCCCACCCAATCCAAGAGCAAAGATAATGCAAAATCATCACTTCCACCCCATCCCAAAATAATGATAATGCAAAATCATTACTTACAACCCATCCCAGAGAAAAGATCATGCAAAATCATCACTTCCAACCCATTCCACAGCAACCTCCATTCCCTCACTAACCTGCTTTCCAGCTCTGTTGTCCTGTGTGCAGGACAACGAAAGAAGACTATGTGACTACCAGTTTAAAAAAGGTTCAGTCAGACCTTCCAACTTCTCAGGGGGAAAAAGATGTCGCGAAGTTGTAAGGTCTGACTGAACTGACTGATTAGCCTCCCAGCTGATCGGCGCGGCTCCCAGTCATGCAGCCTCCCCACCCTGAATGGCAAACCCGGTGGGCGGAGCGGGGGAGTGGCAAGCAGGTGGGCAGAGCGAGCGGCGAGCCAGCCAGAGGTGTTATTTGCTGGTTCTCTGAACTACTCAAAATTTCTGCTACTGGTATTCCAGAACCGTTGTGAACCAGCTGAATACCACCTCTGCCCGATTTCCTTCACAAGGCACATCTGGGGATGGAGTTTAAAGGAGAGGCAGTTGGGAGGGGTGTTTGTCAGGAACAAACACTGACTTCATTTAGTGTTGAAAGT
>JANHFL010002906.1:113749-126028 GCA_032468155.1 Oxyrhabdium leporinum | reverse complement strand
CCACCCCACCCACCCCCGGAGAGGAGTCCCACACCTGTTGTATGAAATGCCTACAATCTACACTGTTATATCAAATGCCTACAATGTATAAAATCTACAGAAAAAAGAAAAACTAAAGTTATAAAACATAATGACTTCCGACCTTCTCTTCAATAGATAACTGCAATCTTATAATCTCCCTTGGGGTGTATGGGGCACTCAGAGAGGGATATATAACCTCTGGTGGAAGGATCTGCAATGGCCTTCATAGGGCTGATTCTTTATCTTCGATCCCCCGTGGCACTCAGTCTCATCTGTGGCACCAAGTAGCTGTAATATGCATAGCAACCACATGCTGGTAAACTATCTCAGCAGATGGGTCAAACCAGGTGATGGTAGCTGATAGATCTTTGACCCTTGGTGAAATTAGAATTTCAGCATGTGAAGTTCTGGCCCTGGCAGATTGAAAGGAACAGACTGATCAACAGTCCAATAGTCAACAAGAAATGCCCAGCATGTGTTGTAGTAAGCTAAGAACATCCTGGTCATCTACTGCAGCAGAAATGGTTACCTGTCACAATGATTTTCCATACCACTGGATTAAGTTATCATCTTCTGAGAGAATGGGACAGCACCTTTGTAATGGATGTTCCACCTAAAACTCCACCATGCACAGGTTTCTGCTGTGCAATTCATCTTTACTACAACCTATCTGCAAATCATCTCAGTCCAAATCCAATTAGCTGAGTCCGGCAGTGATGGGGAGTGGAAAAGCAATGGCCACTGGCAATTGTAGACACAAACCTGCATTTGGGTTGTCTTTGAACCAATGGTCATTTGTCTCAGTACCCAAGGCGTCCTGCGGAATCCTGAATAACTGTGCAGCCCTTCTTGAACTCCAAAATCAGAAAGGCCAGTCAGGCACCAGAGTGGCTGAGTACTAGAGTGCTCAATAAATACAACAACTATCTCCACAAAGCTGAAAATCTACTGATTTGTGATTATCCCTTCTCTCCTATATTGAAGTGAATTCTGGATTCTTATCAAAGGCACATCAGACAACTAGGGAAATTTTACATATGGGCTCTGCATTTCATACTCAGCATTCTTTGGGAAGATTGTGTCTCCAACCTGGAAGCCTTGGATTGTATGGAGTCCACCAGCATTGAGTCCTTGATTATCAGAGCTGAGATGAAATGTGTGGGATAAGTCACCAAAATGGATGACTGTCATATGCCTCAAAAGTTACTCCATGTACTGGAATATGGGTAGAGATCTTGAACTCAATCATGCAAGTGTAACTAAGGTGCTAAGAAGGAAATCCAATGCCACTGTGACATCCAGCCAAGACAACTAGAAGCTGCAGCTGCTGACAGAACCCACTGGTGAGCCCTGTGCTATAAGGCCTCCCCCAGCTTTGAAGAGCGATGCTCCAAAAACTGATAGAAAACCATGAACTGTGTCATAGAATAACATTACAATTATTACAACAATGGATTTTCAGTGCCCCCATTGAGCTAGACTCTGCACTTCCAGATTAGAACTGCAGAGCCACTACAAGTTTGCAAATGAACTACACAACAGTGTTTCTTCTTCACATCCAAAGAACTATTATATATAATTCTACCTGCTTCTTAGATGTTATACAAATCCCTTCAATCCTTAATTTAGTCCACGTGCTTTTATCGTCAGGCCTATAAAATATCTTTTTTTCTTCTTTCAGCAAAAAGTCCTTATAATGTTTCTAGTCTTAAAAAAAAGTTTTTCTCTCTGATCAAATGGCCTGTGAGTTCTAACATTTTCATAAATCAATTCTCCAAAGTGCAAATGTCATGAGTCTTGCTTCATTGAGCATACAATAGTCATGCTGCAGTTACAATATAGAAAATAAATCTGTCATAAGTCTTTTCAAGTTCATTGCTCATAAGACCTAATAAAAAAGTTTCAAAGGTTCCTATGAGGTTTCCTTGATTTTTTTTAAAAAATCCTACCCTTCTGCTTACTCAACAAAATTAAGCAACTATTCTGGTTTTTCCTGTATTGATTTTGGTTGTAGTTTTTTTTTATTCAGAGAGGTGGCTGCTGCCTGCAAAAAAGGAAAGTATTACCCATACACAAAAGCTCAATAAACCAGTCAAACTATTATACTTGTCTGCATTTTTAAATGAGCCTTCTAAAGCGCATCAACAGGAAAGAAGACTATGCACTGAATGCAAACACACATCAGAACTGAAATAACAAATAACGTTGTCAAATATTTGCATTTGTAAAACTTCAACAGTATTGACAACATTAATGTGCAAAACACAGTAGGTTTCAAACAGCTATTTGCTTTCAAAATAAAATGCACTTGTCAACCTACATGATTGTTCAACTTATCTTGAATTGTAACCTACTTATCCATAGCAATTCAGATTAATGTTGGATACTTGACTGTGTGTATATTAGATGCACACATACCGAACAACTTTTAATGATCGAGTAGTATTTAAATTCTTGATATTTACATATCCCCAAAGAGATATACTCTGTTGTTATTTGTGTTGCAATCCATACACTGTCATCTGTCAAAAATGTGCATGAGATCCTTCTCTGAATGTTCAAATTCACATTTGAATGGTACTAACCTTGATATGTTAGCCATGTCACTAAAGCCTTCCAAACACAATATCCATTTTAATTGTTATTTTAATGTTTTGCCAATAAATATGCTTTGATATGACTTTTGACAAAGGAAGTAGCCTAAAATCAGTTAAATAATTTCAGGTTCTCTGTATTGAGAATCCTGCTGGTTAAGGAACCTTGTGCGATGTAGAATCAATGACTTGGAGGATACTAGATTAGAGAAGGCTAGACTGCTTTTAACTTCTCTATATTTCATAAAACACATCTACATATTACCTCTTGCTTCTACAGTTTACTGTATACATGTATTTCTTTATTAATTAAATTTATATAACCATCCCAACATACAAGAAACAAAAGTAAAACTAATACACAAAGGCATATTAAACCAGTGTATATGTCTATACATGTGTCTTTGTTGTGTACATATGCATACACAAAAGGTCCTTTTTTACACACAGTATTAAAATTTTTTTTGTAACTTGAATCCTTTGTAACAAGAATATACTTTTTCTTCAATTTTGCAATAGACTTCTTCCCTAGTTATTTTTTCAAATCAAATTTATGCTTAGTTGATTGGACAGATAAATGGTTAAATTGATGCTGACATTGAAATATCATGTTCTAGTAACTATCAATTACAGAAAAAAAACATCCTGCTTTTTCAACGTGATATTTGAATGTATTATAAATGGACAAAACAAGACTAGGGAGATTTTTTGTTTATGATGAACATACAATACACAAACCTAGTTTCTGCCTGGCAATATTTATGTATTCATGTTTGTATTATTACATTTACTTCATGTAAAAATAGTAAATCATCTAAATAACAAATTTCAAAAACAATGTTGAATATATATGGAGAAACTCCATCTATCTGATTTCTAAGAGTTGATAGCACATAATAATAAACTAATACTTATGCATGATAATTGTATGTGAATTATATAATACTTTTTATATTTTCAAATTGGGTCTTAGTTCCTTTTATGCATCTGATATGTAGTAATTAATTGAATCGTGAAAAACAAAAATACTGAGATTGAGAGGAAAGACCTGAAAAACATTGGCCTTTTGATTAAAGAAGTGACAAAGGATTGTAATTTCTATTTCTAAGGGTGCTCAGTACACAGTACATAATGTCTCTAATTTAAAACCAGATTTTTTTTTTAAAATGTACTCATTTTTATAATACGAAGTCAAATTATACTGAGAGAAGAAAGTAATCATTTAAAATATAATATAGTTCTTAGAAAGATTATACATGACCAGCCTTCAGCTTTATCTCTTCAGAAAAAAATAGATACTATTAAATCTATGAAAGCATGAAAAGCCGGTTCTGAGGGTTATCCTATTGAGTGGCATGAGTCACACACACTGACTTTTTTTTAACTTGTATGTTGTTTATCACTTGTAATAATGCTTAAAAATGTTTTTCTAACTTACTTTATGGAGTGTTATATAATGTGATTTTGAAGGCTTGTAGAAGAATTTGATTTTGTAAGCTATATTCCAATTTTCTCAATATTAAAAAAATTGATAACCCTGACATGGACATGACATTATCTTGATTATCCATCCATGTAGTTTGGCTGTTTGAAAAGCCTCAATTTTGACTTTATTTTATATAAAGTCAGAGATACTGGAGCAGTAGGAGCTTCATTAAACATGGGCAAGGTATTTGAAAGAGTGCAGTTGATATTTTTAGAGATCTTTAGAAAAGAATGATTCTTTTTGTTCCTTTTGTATAATTGGACTGCAATGTGGTACTCTAACATTTATTTATATTCTAATTCATATTTATTTATAGGTTGACCCAATGTATCACAATTCTGGGCATTTTACAAAAATAAATAGAAATATAGTTAATAGATATCATGAAGGTAGTGCCGAATAAAAATAAACACAATTAAAAATAAAACACCACACAAAATGTCCATCACCCTTTCAAGTTCAATGCCTACAGGATCAGTTAGGTCTTCACAAATCACTTACATAAGGCCACGGTGGGGCCATCTCAGGGGGAATGTTGTTCCAGAGTGCAGGTGCCATGATAGTGAAGGTCTGCTTGCAGGTGTAATTATTTAATCAATGGGACCTGAAGTATGACAACTCTGTCAGAATTTATGGGACAATCAAAAACTACAGTAGACAGCAGTTCTTCAAATGATCAGGTCATACACAAATGAAGGGCTTTATAGATGATACCCAGAATCTTCAACTGTTCCCAAAAGCCTACGAGTAACCAGTGCAAGTCATGAATCAGAGGTGTTACATGAGACACCACAACATGGTCATAATGGCCTATGATACATTCAGAACCAGTAGTGTCTTCTAGGCCAACCGTGTACAGATAATTGAAATAATCACGATTGTATATCTTCAGGATTATTACAAATTATTTCTTATTAAAATCCTATCACAATATATTGTGGAACATCACAAGATGTCCATTTATCTTTTTAATATTGAAATTGTCCTTATCACACAATTAAGACATTCCAGCATAAACCCAGCTGGAATCTGACACAATTTAACAAATAATTATTTGACATGTCAATGATCTGTTTATACCTAATGAAGATTATGAATGTTCTGTACCAAAGTTGATATAGTTCAGCAGTTTGGTAAATTACAGGTAGTCCTTGACTTACAACAGTTTGTTTATGGACTGTCATGCCTCCATCGGAGCCTGGATCTGCGAGGGAAGACGAACTGGAACCTGAGCCGACAGAGATTGAAGGGGCAGCTTCATTGGCTGCAGAGGAAAATGGGAAAGGGCAAGGCCAGTCAGGCGAAGGCATTTCAGGATTAGGACAGCTTGTAGACAGGGAAGAATAGGGGCAGGATGAACATGAGACAGAGCTCAGGCAATGAGCAAGGACCACCCCTTCCTGATCCAAGAGCACGGAGAGTGAAGGCAAGAACAGTGGACTGAGCAGGCTACTCAGGAGAAGAGTGCCCCGCCCATCTTCACACTTGGGGAATGAGGCTTAAGGAGACTCTGTGGGGAGGGGCATTTGTCGGGAACAAACGCTGAGTTCCTTAAGTGTTGAGTGCCAACGTTTGAACTTTTCAAGAGTCCTTGCATCTTTTCTGGCTTTCTAGACTAATTACCTGGATCCTTTGCTCCCTAAACTCCTTGATTTTCCCTACTGGATATATTGCTGTGCAGCCTTGGTGTACACTGCAGTAGGCTGCAGTATTTGTAGCCAGAGGCTGCTTGAGGTGTGTGTGGGAGTTTGTCATCGCTTTGCTCTGGGATTTGCCAGAAACATGGAAGTGTTTGGGGAAATTTGGAGCAATAAAGGGGAGGTTTGAACTGCCAGCTGCTTGTGTAATCTCTGTGCCATGCCCCGAGTCATCACATGGACTATTTAAAGTTAGAATGGAACTGAGAAAAGTGACTTATGACTGTTTTTCACTTGACTGTTGTAGCATTCCCGTGGTCACGTGATTAAAATTCAGATGCTTGGCAACTAACTCGTATTTATGATTGCAGTATCCCATGATCATGTGATTACCTTTTGGGACCTTCTTAAGATCTGCAGTGATTCATTTAACAATTGTGGCAAGAAAGCTCGTTCATTCCAGTGAATGAACAGGAAGACAGCTGTGTTGAAGGAAAGTGTGACAGCACCCAGGGAATGGATAGAAAGGAGAAGAGTGAGAACCTTCCTCCAATGTTAAAATTACAGGTAGTCCTTGAGTTGACCAGAAGCTATGATGGACCTCCCCCAAAGTTACTTTCAACCCAGTTCTGTAGGCCCAATGGCTGCCCCCCCATGGACATTTGATTAAATTTTGGGCAATTGGTAGGTGGCTGGCATTAATGGCCATTCACAGCATTCTGAGATCATGAGACTATGGTTAACAATGTGTTTGCTGAAAACTGACATTTAGTTCCAGTTTCTGGCAAAAGTGCTCCATCGTGAACAATGTGTTCACTATGTTGTTTACTTAAAGAATGCTGCAAAAAAGGTCATAAAATTTTGTCAAAATGTGATGGCCTGCTTTATAACCAGCACAACTTACGATTGTAATTGGCAGGCTCAATTATGGTCATAAATCGAGGACCACCTGTAGTTGCAGTTAGACTGCTGTGGAGATAAAATGTGACAGGATATTAAAATGTGTGTAACTAGTAGCAAGTAAATTCTTTAGAGATTAGACAGCAGGAAGTATTTTAGGCTGAAAATACTTCTACTTTTTTAAAAATGTGAAACAGCAAAAAGTAGTGAAGAGAAGGGCTTGTTAACATTTTCTCCTCCTCCTGGAAGTCAAGATAACAGCTGGGAAGAGGTAGTGCAATTCTGAAGCGAAAATACTGGGAAATCAGATAAATAAGAAGCTATTTCTATTGTTCTTAATCTCAGATAATGTCTTGTACATTAATATACATGTGCAAGCAGCATCCAACCAATGAAGAAAATAACAGACTAATATTGGATGTAGCTAAATTTCAGTGACTTGAAAAAGTCTTTCCAAAGAGGCATATACAACATTTGACTTTTGATAAAACTGCTCATGATTTATAGTAAGAAAAATTAAGTACGACAATAGCAAACAGAAATTATTTATTTGAAATGTCACTTAAATACATTTTCCCATGGATATTCCAAATATACACAAAAAGAACATTGCAGCAATTTTTTTAAAAAAAGTTTGGTTTTATGCAACGAAGTGCCAAACATAGCTGTAACACATACCTGACTTTTGTTTTACTAAGTATAAAAAGTAAGGAATAATTTATATTTACACATATGTACAACGATCTACACTTATCCACATACACACGTCAACTAGTTTCAAAACATCAGTATATTTGTTTCAAGTTTTATCTACATTAAATATTTTTTAAAAACTGGTCATGAGTGCCAGATTTTGTTTTTATGGTGCTTTGATACAATCATTCTAGTGCTGCAAAATTAAGGCGCTACCCTACACCAGACCTTCAGTTATGCAAGGCACTGTATGACTAATGCATACAGTTTTCTGAACAAATCTTATTCCTTTTCATTGAAAATGAACTGCAGCATGAATCAAAGAGCAGAAATCTGCTGATTATCAGCTTATCGGAATTCCAAAGCACCCTTAGCAACTGAAAGGAAAAAAAGGATATTTGAAAACAGTAGATAAAGGCCACTGTAGCAAATATTTCATGAGTGGTGAAATTTAAAATGGTCTAAGCTTCACCTATTATTTGGAAGCAGACTTATTATGAATTTCACATTTTTGTGTGTTTGCTTTTTACAGGAGTGGCTGGAATGGCTTTGCAGCCCTATTATACTCAATAAAATTATGTTCGGAATATTATTTCTGCAAAGCATTTTAGACAATGAGGACACTACAATCCTCAGTTTTCTGTCAATTGCCAGATTGATCAGCCTAAGAGAAAGAATATAAAAATTTTGGCTTTCACCGTATACTTATGTCAATATTCCTGCTGAGGTGACCAAGTTCTGATGGCTGAAAGGCTCATCAGCCTGGCTTTTGATTTTAAAGCGCATAAGTACCAAGCTGAAAACTCATAAAATTCCTCATCCAAAAGATTCAGAGGGGAATCTCAGGGATAGTATATAGGATTCTGCCCCAAAAATGGGAAGTGCCAAAACAGTAACTTAGGAACAAAAAATAGAAAAGGGAAAGAGAAAACCAAGAAATTAACCCAAATCTTGCCAGAGACAGTCCGAGCAATCACAGCTAAAAGTACTGTGAAAAATAATGAAAGTGATCCAAGTTCCCTGCAAAAAAACCACAAAGGTTTATTTTGAAAAACCTCTTTCTTGATAAAACCTGGAAGCTTTGAGAGTCCAGTGAATGAACAGGAAGACAGCTGTGTTGAAGGAAAGTGTGATAGCACCTAGGGAATGGATAGAAAGGAGAACAGAGTGAGAATCTCCTTCTCTCGCTTTAATGTTGAAACAGGTAATCACGCTTGACTTCTGGTGACTACCTGGAGAAATTCATGCGGTGTTCCTGGCATGATACTGAAGTGACTTGCCATGGTCTCCTTCTGGCATGTTTTTTTTTTTAATTTCCTGGTCTCACATACAGCTTTAGAGATGCCAGATGATTTCCCATCCAAGTAGTAATGAGAACTGACTTTGTTTAGTATTCAAGATCAACCAAGGTCAGCCAGGACCAGGTGCAAACTTTTAAAAAATACTTGAATCTACAAACTCTGGTAAAGAAATTAGAACTTGCAGGAAGGCTATGGCAGAAATTATTAGAGCTTCATTTGCAAGTTGCACAGTTAACAATTGAAACAGCAATCACAGGTCAATACTTAACTACAAAAGGTGAATTCCAAGAAGAAGCAATTACAGTACATTCAGGCTGTGTTGATCAGTCTTAGGAAACTGCTATCTGGTCAAGATTTTTTAGACAATTTTCTAATACCACATAATTATAGCACTTACTAAAATCAGTCTTTTTAATGATTAGACTTCCTGTATATGAAATTTCTATGCCTTTGTCCAAAGAGCACATGCTGTTTCTAATTCATAAAGGAGGCACTTTTGAAATATTTTGGTATTGTCATTATTTTCTTGCCAGATTATTTTTTTTAACAACCGGTATCTTTTAGCTTGCTGTGTCTTTACACTATGTTCTAAAACCAGAGCTAATATTATTTTCATGTCCTGTTCATTTGTTTCTGGAAATTCAGAGATCCCAGCAGTTTGAATTAGCAATACTGATTTGCTGTTTCAAGTTTACAACTAAACTACTAAACTATTTCCAATAATTCAACCATTTTTAAAAAGTTAACCACATATACGAAGACATCAAAATACAGATATATTTACATCTAATTTAAACTTGCATTGAAATTTGCAGTACAGGATTCCATTTGTGTCTCCTTTCATGTCAGCAAGAACTTCAAGCACGAACAGTATTCGGTACATAACAAGTAATATTAAGGTTTTGGTTTTCAAAAGTATATGTAACTATGTTTTCTTAGAAGAACCTATTAGGCTGGTATGGCAGTTGTGAGTAAAGATGGTTTTTACTTAAGTGTTACTTCCAGACAAAACTAGAAGGATAAAATTGAAATGGTGATTTGATTTTTCAACAGCCTTTAGTAAGATAATCACTGAAGAGTTTGAAATTAACAGTGTAGATATACATTAAATATGCTGGCCATGATCCAGCCAAGGAGCTTCGCAATCTCAAGTATTTAATGGCAGATAGAAGCTTTCCCTAACAACACACAATTATGTCCACTATTAGAGTGGCTATTAGTTCCATGTCCCAACTACAAGGCTCTCCACAGGTAACTCCTTACTGTAGGTTCCTGATGTCATTCTGAAGGGAGGGGGGCTTGGGAAGGAAGAATGACTCAATCTTCTTAGATATATTATGAAACAGTTTTCTCAATACATACAGCATGCAAATTACAAACACAAGGAATTGGCTTATAACCAGCCACAAAGCTGTTCATCAGATACTCTTTTGGACAGTGTTCTTTGGAAGTGGAAAATTTTATCCTGGCAATCCCATTTACTTCCAATATTTCTGTCTACATGTTGCAGAAAAAAAGTTGCTCTTGGTGCTTTCTTCCAGAGGAACATTTGAGAATTTCTTTTCAACTGGCTACCACAAGGACAATTCTGACAATGCATATTCTCAATTTCTAATCCATTACTCCAAGTCTGTTTCTACAAAGAAATAAAATTCAACTGGGTATTTGTAGACATTTTAGTACTCCTGACTGTTGTCTCATTATGATGAGTAGATGGCGATTATGTACTCAGTTGATGCCTGCAATTACTGTACAGTCTGTTGTGGCATAACTTCCAAGAGGCTCAGATTATTCCAGGACAAGAGGCACAGAATACTTGATTAACTATTGGGTCCAGCGAGTGCAAAGAACAATGAATGCTTAAATGAGCAGAGGGAAGAACTGTTCAGTTGCCAACTGTTTTCTTATTAGCATTAGAAACCAGTTGTTTTCAGTGTATCTTCACAAATAAGACTGTGTCATCTAGGTCTTTTGCGTGTCACAAATATTAATACGCGGCGAATGGCAATGAGACGATCTTTAAGTGAAGTCATGGCAAGAATGGCCAATTGGGCTCTGTTCTCTAGTGGTAATACTGCCAACAGCCACCAGTACCAAGCTGGACCACTGGGATTACTCTGTAAAGAAAATATTAATAAATTAACTGTTTTTAGTAACATAATTCAAGCAGACAGAACACCATCTGATAGTTGTAAGGAAATCTAAGAAGACAACATTTTGTGCTGTTCACAGAATGCAGAAACTGAAAATAGTTCTTGGTCACCCACAAAGTATTTCTGTAGTGAACCTGCAGCCCTCCAGATGCTGCTGATCTATCGCTCTCAGCCAGGAGAATGCAGAAAATTGCAGTCCAGCAAGATCTAGAGAGTTACAGGTTTCCTCCCTATTTTATGTAGTAAGACTGTCCCCCAACATTATTGTCATTATCTTGATATTTCACAATTATAGAAACATATCAAGCTAAAAACAATAGAACAAAGACAGATGACAACCAAACTCTAAACTGCTTTTTCTGGCTCCCACATAGTCCAGTGAATAATGTGTGCCAAAATTCAATAGCAAACCATCAAGCATTATGAATGTAATTTCCTGCAGATTTACAGTATGAAAACTTGAGGCTTCAGAAACATTAATCACCCTTGAAGTGACTAAATCCCCCATGGAATTAAAAACCCTGAAACACAATCACCCTGTTTAGCTGAAAGCACATAATTGTTCTCCTCCTGGAACTCTTGGCCAACAAAAATAGGCAACCCCTACCTCAAAAGCAATTTCTTACTCATGATTTTGGGCATGACTTCATTTCAAAAGGGATTTAAAGGCCACAGAAATACAACAAATTTACAGAAACAAATAAGGAAGAAACACAACGTTAAAGTAAGGTCTATATTACTATTTTCTCAGAACTGCCTTATTGGTTTTAAGGGAGTAATTAAACGTATGACTCATAGTTTAAGAAAAGGTAAATGCAACCAAGAAAAACAAAACTAAATCTAAAATGTTAATATATAATTTGTACAAATGCTGCTGTAAAAACAAATATTAGTCTATGTGAGCAAAATGAAATACAACTATGGTTCCAGTAGGGAATAAAGTGCATCTTACAGTAGCCCAAAATACAATCTCAAAAACAATAATGTAATTGGATTAATGCAACTGGGATTGATCTTTTTAAATTTAAAAGTAAATGAGAACAGGGCACATTTTAAATAGTCACCAAAATATTTTCAGGAGTTGCATGTGTTTGAAAACCAAATTACGGATTCCTACCAGCAGAGTGTTACAATCATTGTTTTTTTAATTATCATACTGTGAAAGATACATCTCATTATTGGATTTTGACCTGTAAAGGGGTTAACCATTAAACTCTTGAGATTTACTCATGGTCTTCAGGTAACACAGAAAACTGCTTGCCAGTGGCTGTCTATAATTACCTATATAATTTTATTAATAGTTTGAAAAACAAAGGTTAAATTAATATAGACTACAGAAAAAAAGAAAGAAATCACAGCTAAAAGTGTAAGAAAAAGTAAATGAAAAATAGAACAGAAAGAAAATAAGTAAGAAGTGGCTTCTGATCTTCTTTATAGCAGTTTTAAGTACAATTATAAACATACCTATATTTTGTGGGGGGGGGGGGGGGGGCG
>JANHFL010002906.1:95499-107600 GCA_032468155.1 Oxyrhabdium leporinum | reverse complement strand
CTATCTATCTATCTATCTATCTATCTATCTATCTATCTATCTATCTATCTATCTATCTATCTATCTATCTATGTAATTTCCTAGCTACAGAATGTACATTTGCTTTTTCTGGAATGGAATTGTTTCATTGTTTTCCATCTAAGTATTAACCTAGCTAAACAGTGCCTGTAAGAAAATTACAATATCAAAATTGTATGACTGTAATGTGTCATCACATGGATACTGTGACTTATATACTTTTGTCATGATGTCTGACATAAGAACATAAATCACGGCATTTGTGTGATGATAAATCCAGCTTCAGTCTACTTATGCTTCTAAGTCCAGAGAAGTAACAACTGCTGCTGAAATTTAAATCCTATAGAATAAGACATTATGTGCAGCTTATTAATACCTCATACAAAGGGAACACTCAAAGTCAGATGCATCCATGAGATCTGTAGGAATCTCTTTTATGGGAAGAAAAGCTGAGTTTCCACAAGTAGCATCTCCATCTTAAAATAAAAAAACAACATTTGAAATAAATATTATCCTTTTCTGAACGACCTCATTAGATAATTCAAAATATCAAAGGAGGAAGAGGAGAATGTACAAGGTCTTTCAAAAACTTAACAATTTCCAGTGAGTTCTAAAATTATCAGACAGGAACACAGGAACACTGCATTTCAGAAGAATTAAAATGAGTACAAATTATCAATTCAACTTTTGTTCTGAAAAATTAAAGAAAGATTCCAGACATAAAACTGGAAAGCTTCATCTTAGTCTATGGTGACAAAATACCACAACTATTCCCTTGTATAAGAAATCTATTATTTAGAGCAAAGACGACCCAGACCACAGCTTGTGTATTTTGTTCAATTTGATTAATATTTTTGCGTTGCAAATTCCAGTTTTTTATATCCTAGTCTATCTAATCATTATAACTTGTTTTATTCTTTACAACTGCAAGTATAATGAATGCCATATTATATTCATTTTCATTTAATGTAAAATTATAACATATTGTTATTACTGATCATTGAAATGATTTGTTTTTTCTTACACAAAATACTGAGCAATTTAACTTATTCAGTATAGTTAAGCTATTGCAACAGACCTTTTCTATGAATTTTGCTAGGGACATCCAGATTCTGTAAGTCTTCCCCATCAGTAGAAAATTTTCTTTTCAAGTTTGCACTGGGTAGGCTGGAGAGGACTTTCCCTAATGTTTTCTTGTTCTCTTCAAAGTAGAAATCATGATGGGAAATTGTAGAATCAGTACAGCGATAGACATCATTCTCTTGGGAAGGATTTCTTGTTAACCTCAACATGGTCTCCTAAAATAAATACATTTGTTTATATATAAATACATAAAGATAAAAATGTGTCTTCTATACACATACCTTTGTTGATCATAGCTATGATTGAGAACTAACAGTTTGGCAACCTGTTACATGACTTCTGCTGGGATTGCTTCTATCAACTCTATTATTTATATATAACACAAATAATAATAAATAATATGGACTTGACTATATGGATATTTTAGGATACTTTCTCTGCATACTTTACCTGAACACAAAAGGATGGATTATATTTTAATACAAGTTTTTTAGAATTATGGTTTCAACATAAAGCATAGTTACCAAGTATGTACTTAAATGAGGAATTATGATGGCTGAGGAGCTCGCTTCAAAACCCACCAAAACCGTACATTTTGTTAAACATCCATGGGATTTCAGAAATGTATAATATAGGAAGAAGGCAGAATAGCTTCCATGGTTGCAACTGGAACCTAATGCCCACAGCCTAATGTCTGCTTTTAAAAAGAACTCTCCAAATATGCAAATATTAACTTATATTGAATCATAATCATTTTTATATAATACATCCACTTTGGTAATTTTAATAACCAATAGCTACTTTTAGTTTCCATTCCATTCCATTCCATTATTAATCAGTTAATATCAGTGCTATGTCCTTCCCAAACTAAACTAAAACCAAAGCTAAAATTAAACTAGATAACTGTACACTTCTGAATATAATGCTGAAACAAAGAACAGATTCGTGTGTAAAGTACCTTTGAGCTCCCTGCTGTTGGCCCATCTTCACTAGAAGACTGTGTATTTATGCTACTTAGAAATGCAGGTTTCAATCTTGTATAAGAAGTCCGATTACAAAAAGGTGTTGTTAAACTATCAGGAACATTTTCAAATGCTGGAAAAAACATCTCACACATTATCTAGATTTAAAAAAAAAGAAATATCATAAAATTCAGCTCATACATAAAGGATTTCAAAAAGGATACTTATATAAACAACACATTTTACCATATAAGATCAAATTTTTGGTAACATACAAATTATGTTTCCTATTTCATTTACTCGTCCAGAATTCTATATTTATATGCAATCATGTGCCAAACTATTATCCTCTCCACTATCCCACTAAGAAAAATGAAAGCAAGACCACTAAATGTAGGACCATTTCAAATGCCATGATACTTCATGGATGAATGATGCTTGAATGATGCTTGAAGGCTGATAGACGCAGATTAATAATTATATTAATTATTCACTGGCTACTTTATTTACTTATTTATTTTTATCATGCCTTTATTATTTTTATGAATCACTCATAAATGGGATGGGGTGTGTTGAGAAAAAGTGACTGACTCAAAGTCACCCAGCCACCAATTAGACTAAACTATATTAATTAAAATTTTCATGTTACTGTGTTAAATATTGTTTTGATATTTTAAAAAAATCACCCTAATATTTAGTTTACCCAATACCTTTGATTTTCATTTAGCCAATCAATGCTTCATACTAAAAGCATACTAAAAGTCATACTTTGATTATAGATGAAAAGTATAATATTCTACCTTTTGGGCTTCCATCTTCATTGAGTTCCACTCAGGATTTAAGGCAACACAATAAAGAAATTCCTTCAATGCTTCTTCAATCCTTCCTAATCCAGAAAGAGCTTGTGCTTTGACATAATGACCCTGCATGCAGAGAAAGAAAGAAGGAAGGAGATAAGGAGTTCAAGCTTTGTGATTTCAAGAAATATTAGCTAGAGTGCCTTTACCTCTTATGGGCATGATGGTATTTCAAAGCAGAACAGAAAATAAACATTAAAAAAAAGGTGCAAAGGGAAACAATGATGGGTGCAAATTTTAATTCCACATGATACATTTAAGTGTGGGAAATGCATTTAAGTAAAACAACTAGGCCTTGTACACTTAAAAAATTAGAAAAGAGAATAACAAGTAATGCTGCAATTATTTTGAATATTATTTCATGTCTCTTACATATTTTTAGAGACGGTATGTATACCCAAAGAACTGAGGGCAGCTAGTAAAAAGCCAGTTTTGTGTAATGGTTAGGGAAACCCTCATTGAAGAGATTTAAATTATACATGACAAATACTGGTAATTCTGGGTTTCTTATATGCAGATATATTTTATTTTTTTTCTTAACTGCCAACTTGCAAACAGATACTGTACCTTAGGCCAATGGGGTTTATTCTGACACAGTATTTCTGCGTCATGAAGGGCTTTTTGATAATTCTTCATAACTGTACAAAGTTCTGCCCGTTGTGCTATTAACCAACATTTACAAGAAGCTGGAATACAAGAAGAAAATGTGTAAATGACGACTTTCTGAAACAGTAATTAATTAAATATTAGCCACTCATTCTTTTGTAGCAAAAATGTCTACAAATGAAGTAATATGAACAAATGTGTAATATGAAAAGTATGTTGCTAAAATTGTACTCGACTGAGGAAAAACAGCCTGCAAAATTAAAATCAATAGCATGTGTATGATAATATAAATAAATATTAATATAACCAATGCAATACAATCTGGTTATGTGGTGCTTTCAGTTTAAGGCCCAAAAGGAATGTTGGAGCACAAAACATGAATACATACTGACCAGCAATTTCTTAAACCAAACAACTTTTTTGTCGGGGTGCCATGGCGATTGTAAGGAAATAGCCACATAATCTGGGGAAAGATGTGGCTATTTTATAAGTTGCACACAAATGCCACAGTCGAATCCTTGTAGCTCCAAAGAGCTTTTTTTTGCTTTCATATATAAAGCAGTTTGTCTTATAATATACATTTTTTAAAAATAACTAGTTCATTCAAATGAGTCAGTTCATTCTTCATTACTTTAAACTTCCCAACACATTCAGGCATACAGCAGTTTCCAACATTATTCATAAGAGGTATTTCAAAACTTGCAGGAAGCAGCCTTTCCTTTTTTCAGGCTTTAATGCGAACATTTAATACGCAACTGATCTAAAATGTTTAAAAAATAATGAACAATGAAGCTGGAAAAACAAATTGTTAAGCCAAGGATGCTATTACTGGGAATGCTGAAATAATGCCATATCCAGGAGTCTTAGTATGTTGTTCTTGAAATACAAGGAAAGCATGATCTACATCTAGAAAAGGGTTTTGTATCAGATGTCCTTGCTTTCAGCCTCTCCATTTCAGCTATGTTTTACCATCTTCCAATTCAGTAATGCCCTCATTTAGGAAAGACCCTCTGGGATCTTACCTAACCTGCAAAACGACAATGCAAATGATGGCCTACATATTATGATCAATGACATCACAAGCCACTTAGAAATCTAAAGGAGTCAGAACATCTTAAGCTGTTAGTAATACATCCATGATAGAAGTGATAAAAGCCTTCCCCAGTTATAAATAATTTCCATTTCATTTAGTACAGAAAGTTAAGTTCAGAGTATGACTTATTTCATAAGACATTGAGTCAGGTTCTTGTGTATCAAGGAGATTCTGGATTTTCCAATATAAATGTTGGTATCTTTTATCAAAATGAAAACAAATGGATCTATGCACTGTATGAACGATAGTTCTCAATCTTAACAGCTGATATCATTTCTGCCTGGTTATGCGTCAAGCAAATTCATGCCTATTCATGTATTATGTATCCACCCTTATTTATATATCCTTACTCATTAGGTTTCCTGTTGTAGTAGCATTCCATCAATTTTAGGTTCTCTAATCTGATTCATGTATGGTTTATTCCAGTATCCCACTTGTCAGATTGTCCTGCTTCCTCCAAATCTGACACAAACCTGTTAATCTGGGTGATGTCCAAGCTGGCACGACTCTGCTAGTTCATGTCACTTTTACATTTGACGTAGGCAAGTGAAACATTAGGGGAACTTTGTCCAAGGACTCTCACTGGTTAGATAAGTACCAGCCAGGATGTTAATCCTAGTTTTCCATGTCAAAGGCAGTGCTCTAACCACTACAATATATATGCCACACACACACAAAATCAATCAATGTAGAAATCCTTCACCTGAAATATGTTCTTGCGGTTAAGCTACATTGGGAATTTATTAATCAGACTGCACGCACACACACACATATTTTGTAATTTGAGAAAGCTCATCTACCAACCAACAGTTATGCTATGCTTCTTTCAAAGTTTATTTATCCTAGTCCATTCCTGTGTGCATTATGTTAATTCTTTACTGAGATAAAAGATAAATGGCTAATATAAAAAAGACAGGAATAATTTCATTATTTTCAATATTAACTTAAATGCTTGATATTTAAACAAATATGATGAGATCATGCTCTAGCAGAGTGGTTTCAATCTAAATTATGCAACACAATCAGCAGAGTAGAGCAAAAACAAGCTGTCACAAACAGGCAGTCCTTGAGGTACAACCACAATTGAGACTAGAGTTTTGGTTGCTAACCAAGATGGTCAAATGAGTCACATCCAATTTTACAATCTATTTGTCGTGGTTGAATCACTGCAGTTAAGTGAATCATGTGGTTGTTAAGTTATTATGGCTTCCCCCACTGACTTTGTTTGTTGGAAGTCATCTGGGAAGATTGCAAATGGTGATCGCATGATTCCAGGAAGCTGCAACCATTGTAAATACGTGTTGGTTGCCAGGATCCCAAATTTTGATCATGGGGATGCTGTGAAGGTTGTAAGTGAGAGGAACAGTTAAAAGTCACTTTTGGAGTGTCGTCGTAACTTTGAATGATCACTAAACAAATGGTTATAAATCAAGACCTACTTGCAATTGTAATATTTTGTCCCACCAAATACCCCAATATGGACCTTTCCCAAGATGTAACTACTTCCTATTAAACCATCCGGGGAAATAATATTAAACTAATTTTGGATAGGAGACCACCAGGAACCCCAGAGTTATATCTAGACATTAAAAAAATAATAACAATATAAAAATTATTGTAGATGAAAGCAACAGCAAACATCACCACCAAGAAAACTACCAGGCTTGTGCCTGAACTGAACAGGAGCTGAGGATGACATAAAGATCATGTTACTTTCAGTCTTTAATAGTTGAGGTCAATTTAGTCTTCCTCAACCTGCTAGCCCCTGGTTGGGCAGATTGAAGATGGTGGTAATTGAGCAGCATCAAATTTGGGAAAGTTGATTTAAAGCCTACCCCTAGAAAGTTTGTTTAATAATACATACTGTTAATGCTATGGAAATCAATAAAATATGTGTAGTGAGCATTAATATTACATTGTGTCAATAATGCAACCTCAGCTCAAGCAATATGGTTAGAAATATTTATATCCTGGATTTCCATTAATGTTGACAATGTCTCAAAAAAGTTTTTTTTAAGTCTAACTGACCTAGAAGCAAAGCTATCAACCATTCTTGCTGAATATTGAAAATATGAGCTGGATACTGTTAGTTAATTGTCTCAACTCCACATCTCTCAGAAACACTTTCGAGTCAGAGTTAAGAGATTGTAAGCTTAGTTTAGTAAAGAAACCATGAAGAAAGAAGGAACTCTGAGGTAAAAGAACTGTGAAAGCACAGTTCCTATGCTAATTTCTTTTAGTCTATATGAAGAACAGGACTGAATTGTACTGAGAAAATGAAATAGTGTTAGTAATACAGACAAAGTGAAGCTTGTTGTTTGTGAAAGGGGTGTCCATTGTTCCTGAATGTCTATTAAATAAATTACAGTATACCATCCCCACTGATTTATGTAATTCATGTAATGATGTTTATGTAATTCATGCAATGAGATTATGTAATTCATGTAGTGATGATGAAAATTTAGACAATTTGTTTTCACAAAAATGAAAACGTACACAAAAGTTGCCATCGGGTCATTCACAAAACAATATCTTGCAAATGAAAAAAATTGACACAAATAAGGTACATCTAGTGGGATTATTAAATTGATTTTCAGATTTCAGATTTTAAATCTAGATTACTTTGTATCTAAAAAAGATGTTCACTTTTTTGAAGGGTGGATGTCCAGACAGTAATTTGTCTGTTGCAACTGAAGCCCAATAAGATAGTTTTGCTATGTTACTATTAACATAATAATCCTCACTAGATATTCTGTTGACCTAATTTGAGATTCAGATGGTTGGGTTTAGTTCTTCTCTCCTCCCAGCCTTGATTCTTGTAAAATAATTACTTTTTGTATCTGGTTACTGTGAATACAAATGCTGGACAAAACTTCACAACTTAAAAAGGCAAGCTTACGAGATTCTATTCAGAGGTACCACAGAATCTACTGTGACTTGGAGCCATCTATCTTTCTCTGAAGTCTATATCTAGACTTTTTGTTTCTCCTTTTTTGGAGACTGGCTAGTCTATGGAATCAGGAAATTAAAACCTGTGAGTATTATGGTAGTGGTGGTAATGGAGGTAGAATCCTTGTAATATTGCTGCCTTCCTTCCCATTGGTTCCTTCTTTCCAATATGCCAATGGTAAATATTCTAATTACAGTGTACTAAAAAGGTGGATAAAGAGTCAGTGGCTCCTTTTTCCTAAAGCTCTGTAGTCAGAATACTGTATGCCTGGACATATAGAATTTGGGGGAGACAAGTAGGGAAAGGGAACAGAAATATGGCTGTTGCCCCCCTCCCCCCAATATTTCAACACATCCCCATTAGCAGTAATTCATAATGTAAGACCCTAATTAGTTAGCAAGGGTATATTAAAATGTTTGGAAAAGGTGTCATCATAACAAAAAATTAAATTGCTTCATAAAAATGTGAGCTACTGACAGTCTCTAGGTAACTAGACACCCACTGCATGATACTTTCTTCTGCATATCTTCTAACTATAAAAACCAATTTCAGAGAAACAAATGTGATGCTTTTGGAAAGGAAAAGGATAATTGCTTCCTTTTTAAGTGATGCACCATTTCATTTCAAATATATTTCTTATGCCCCTGGTCATGGTCATCTAGTTTAATTTTTAAACTCTGTTTGAAAAGAAGAACCAATAAATTCTAAACTGGCTGCTGTGGTTAATAAAACCTATTCTCTATCAAATGGGTAATTTTTACTCAAAGTGAATTATTTGTACTAGGTGGACAAATAACACAGTCTTCCACAAATTAGCACCATCCAGATGTGTTAGGAC
Organism: Oxyrhabdium leporinum; assembly: GCA_032468155.1. Classification (NCBI taxonomy): domain Eukaryota; kingdom Metazoa; phylum Chordata; class Lepidosauria; order Squamata; family Cyclocoridae; genus Oxyrhabdium; species Oxyrhabdium leporinum. Next base: position 99,193 of record JANHFL010002906.1, on the reverse strand, counting down.
TTGAGGCATGTTGGCTAACAGCACTGAATTTGCATATCTAGAAAGTACCAGGAAGGCTGAAACAGCTTATTAAACCTAATCCTAAAGTAAGATAAGAGATATTTACTACTAGGACAAAGGATGTGACTTGGAGTAAGGTAAGACATATTACTAGGTCAAAGGATGCAAAAGTCCTATGTGGGGCACCTTGTCAAAGCCTTACTGAACACTGTTTATATAGAGTGTTTATAAAGCAAACAAAGGAAGAAAAACAAAATTATATAAGTATAAACTTCCAGGTTGTATTTTAATCAAGTTTTTAGATTAAAAAGAAGAAAAAAAGATGGAGCTGGCTTGGTCACAATTATGGAATTCAAACAACTCATTCTCTGGTCATGATCTTTTTGTCCCTCCCCCAACAAAAAACACTGTTCAAACCATTCCACGGGGAAAGAGGGATTGTGGGGCTGCATTGCAAATCAATTGTCCTCCTACTTTGCTCATAACTGTGAGGCAGAAACTGGGTCCAGATTTGCAAGAATGAACAGTAGAGTCAGATAAACAGACACACACAACCGCCTCTATAAAGAGGAGCAAAAGCTATTCCCTTTCTCATGCATATTTTTTCAGCTCTGGGGTTTCAATCATGCTAATTTTTTTTTAGAAAACCTGAGAAGATGCCAACAGTGTGGGAAATGATCATAGAGGGGGAAAAAAAGACTTTGACTCACTCCTATGGGATCTGACAACTCACACCTGAGCATCTCCCCTGCCCTGGTGATCTTTGTAAAAAGTTCAGCCACAATTTATTGGTGAAACTACTTTCTAGAAAAACAAGGAACCTTGTTGCTGGTATGATTTGAGAAGGAGAAAGATGAAACGGTTTGCTAGTTGTTGTTTTCTTGTTACTGTTGTTTCCTGGACTTATTATGTCACTCTGCTTTGGGCCCAAAACGCTGTCTTCTCTCTTTTTTTAAGGGAATAGTTGTGCTTGTGTATTTACAGTTTATAGGAGACAATTGTGTCTGCATTATCTGTTTTTTTTAAAGGGAGAGAATAATTCTTTTCTTTTAAAAATGTGTTTTAGTATATTGTACAATCTTTAGTGTTTTATTGATTGATTTATTTATTAACAAACAAACAAATTTTATTGGTCGCCCATCTTACCATAGGGTAACCCTGCGTAACTTTTTAATAAAAAGTTAAAATCAGACTTTAAAACCAAGGACTCATGGGGAGGGCAGGGGCAGAGTGGGGAGGTTGGTGGGATCTGTTATTACTCAATCAACCACCTGCACTATATAGTTGTATTGAGTTTGTTTAGGAGAAGCATAGTTTGCATTGTGTGCATTCTTGAGAGAGTGTAGTTTTCTTATCTGCTTTCTTATAGATTTTAGGGGACACAGTTCTGCTTTTGGAGATTATTTTACTCAAATCATCTCAAATTCTCTTTGTGAAATTGGCATGTTGAAGCTACATTGAAGAAAATAAGTTGTTTAGAATTTGAATTAAATCTCTACTTCAGCCTTCAATAGATTTCTTGTGAATTACTCAGGAAGGACACAGTCTTGAGAAGGCAATATCCAGTGTTGTTTAGAATAGTTTCTCAGAATGTGTATAACCCAGAAAAACAAATATTTGTAAACAGAGGAAACTGTGTTTCTTCAATCTGCATCTTTGTCCAACCAACGTAGTGATATTAAGTCTATCAGCATCTCTACAAAGTCTACTCTTATACTGACTCTGAAAGTCCTTTGAAAATTGGAAGTTTTAGGAATTCATTTTGGAATCATTAGATTATCCCTCACCTATGAGTACCTTTACCAAAGATTGCTAATAGATAATTTTAAACTTACAGCTGAAGGCGGGGGGAAACCAACACTGTACAAGGCATTATTATGATGGAGTTATTTTACTTAATTTTCCTTCTTAAAAGTAATTTGCTGAAGGAAAGCGCTTGTCTCTATGATAATGCCCTTCTAAATTGTAGCAAAGAATTATCTCAAGAAGCAACAGGCAAAGAGAGCAAGCAGTATCAGGTTCTAAGGCAAACAACAGAACATTGTGATATTTACAAACAAGTATCTACAGCAAGGTCAGGTTTGGCTGACAAGCCGGTCATTCAATTCCTGTCACAACCAATGGATCAAGGCTGGTCGATTTGGGGGGAGAAAAAATAAGTATCTACAGACTGATTAGTATTTGTCCACTTACTTGGGCAATGAAAGTCTAGGTTATCTGTCTCTTTTTTCACAACTAAAGAAAAAAAAGTCTATATTACATAACAGGTCTGGTATCTTTTCTGAGGTTGAATAAATGTCTGGAGTACTATTATTGGTGAGATCTATATTAATAAAATACGATCAAACATTACATCCCATAAACATCTCAGCTTTCTACAATTAAGGTCAATATCACAACAATTAATTACAATACAAGACCTATTGAAACATCAAATTAATAATTTGCCTACCATCACTGCAAGTTCATAGAAGATGACAGAGATGGAAGAAAAAAATCCTTGCCATAATCTTATCAATAAATGTAATGGACACAGATAATTATTTCATATTTGACGACAGATCTCATTCAAAAGATTATTACTTAATGGATTGAAACATTCTATTCCAAATGGCCTCAGATCAAGCTTGTTCTGAACCTGTTAATAATAATAGCAATAAACAATATTTTAACTGCACATTGTGTGCATTGTACAGCAACAGGCAAACAGCAGGGAACACTCAAGAAGTTTATATGTTATTGAGAGTATCAAAAGTCACAATGAAAACTTATATTTTATGTACTAGGCAATCCTACATATGCCCCCTCAAAAATATTTCTAATAAATACAATGAGAAATACTCGTAGGGAGTATTTTCTTTTCTCCGCTTTGGTGTAATTCAGCTATACCAGGAATACAATTCGCATAGTTATTTCCTTATACTGACTGGGAAAGGGTTGGTTATAAATTTCAGCATTAATGCTCTTTTCAGATTTATAAGCCACCATATACACAACAAAATAGTTACCACAAAAAATTGGACACCTACTAAAAGATTCTTCAGAGACTTGTCTTGAGAGAAAAGGGTAAGGGTAAGCAAGGTGATTTATACTTAAGATAATTTAATTAAGTAACTGGAATAGGCAGAGATATCACTAAATCTCTGTGCTTTGGAGAGAGGAAAAAGCAAAAGTAATGTAGCCTTCTCAAAAGTGCCCCATTTAGCAGCTTTTATGTCCAGTATGTCTAGACAGGTCTGACTCAGCTGATTTCAGCAGCTTTGGGAAAATAAAAAGGGCAACACCAAAGGAAACTGCCTCCTTACAGCCATGGAAGAATCTGGCCACTGAAATGGTAAAGTCTTTCTGGATTCAAGAGAGCAGAAGGAAACATGGTACTGCAGCTTAAGAAGGAAATGGTACTGATACTATTGAAACAACATAGGATCAAGACCTGGTTTTTATCAGGAAATGCTAGGCTCTGCCATAGTCAAAAAATTCCTGGAAGAAGACAGTGGCGAGCCATTTCTCTAACAAAAAAATATAGTGGAAAAGTGGAAATCTAGAGGCAAAGATATTGGATGGATTCAGAATTGAGACTTCTTTATGCTATTAGTATGCTAACAGAACATAGCCATATATATTATTATTATTATTATTATTATTATTATTATTATTATTATTATTATTATTATTATTATTATTATTATTATTA
>JANHFL010002906.1:29145-95493 GCA_032468155.1 Oxyrhabdium leporinum | reverse complement strand
CATGATCATGTGATCAAAATTCAGATGCTTGGCAACTGGTTCATACTTATGACTGTTGCTATGTCCCAAGGTCATGTAAGATCACCTTTTGACAAGCAAAATCAATGGTGAAGCCAGATTCACTTATCAACTTATCAACTGCAGTGACTCACTCAACAACTGTGGCAAGAAAGGTTGTAAAATGGGGCAAAATTCACTTAACAAATGTATGACTTAACAATAGAAATTATGGGCTCAATTGTGGTCATAAGTTGAGGACGACCTGTATATCAGTAGCAAAATTATTTCCGCGTAATGTCCTATGAGACAATGACCATATACGGAGACTTCTCTGCTCATGTTAACAGACTTAAAGAGCATTATCAGAAAGTTGTAAATAAACAGATGCTGTGAAAATCTATTATCTATTTTTACCACTTACCATTTTTACCACAATTTTAAAATAAAGTTATATACCACTTGTATTGACCCTGGAAGGAAGCTTATTATCTCTTAAAAAAAGCAAACCTCTTACTAGTTTGTGATGATGAAATCAAAACTCATTAGCAATGCAGTTCCTAGCCAGAATTTATATACTGTATTATATTTCAAATATTACTCATTAATTTCATAATCCTGACATATTAGCCCTGACAATACAGAAGAAGATGAAAAATGTAGTTTCCCTTATAGTAAATACATTAGAGAGATAAAATCTGAATCAAGCACTTTCAATTCTACATGCTTAATCACTATTTTGCCACAACACAACTCTTGCACACAATCTCAAAAACATGAATTCTTATTCGGAAAGAGAAAAAAGAGAAACTAGTTTTGTTAACTATAGTTTTAAAACTATTTGACTATGTGGCCCATGTATGAACCTATTTTTAAATGTTTAAATATAGCAGTTCTCATATGAGAACTGTACTTTATTTATTGAGTGTGGATTTCTCACATAGCAACCAATAAAATGGCATCCAAAATGAAATAATATCTATATGAACAACAGCAGACAAAACCAAGCAAGATTTAGTTCAGTTTTCAAAATGGGAGGGGGAGTTATGATTTGAAATTAATACTGAACATTATCTAATCTTATTTTTTAATGATCAACAGTTATTCAGACAATAAAGAATAACTTCATTCAAATACCTTCCCTGAAATAATTCAAGATGAAAAGAATGAAATTTTCATTGTCCTTTTGATACTCTAGTATTGTTTTTAGTTCAATGCGAGTAACATAAAGGAAAGCTGTAGTAAATGTCAATTCCTAAGTAGTTCAGACATTGAGTCTCTTAAAGCAAACTGGGTAAAGAGGAGACAACCTGTGAGAAGAGTGTTACCGGTGTTTTCAACAGGAATGCCTGCAGGGAGACACAATCAAGGTCCAAATTACACAAAGCTGTCTAGGAATTCAATAGCTAGTAGGGGTCCTATTTATAGCAATGTGGGTAGAAAAACATCTTTAAAAAGTACTCAGCAACTTCTTTAGTACTATCAGACAATCCCGTCCATTCACACAATTTCTGAAAGGCATGCCAGTTACAATAGCAGGAATGTCCTAGTGAAACTGGGGTTTTCTTATTGTACAGATAACTTACACCACTCATTAAACAACTATTTGAAATTACAACCGTGCTGTAGGGACTTACAACCCCTACCCAAAGTTTTAATCATTGCAGCACCCTCTGTGGTCATGTGATCAAAGTTTGGATGATTAGCAATGTGCCCAACCATAGGAGTGTTGCAATTCCCGCTCTCCCACTTGGGCCAAGAGGCCTTTGCTGGTAAGTTTTACTGGTATATGGAAACTTGCTGTGGGCCAGAAAGCGTTGGCTGGCTAGGCCCAACAGCATGCAGGCTTCCCACCTCCATTCCCAAGACTCTTCTCCTCCCCACCGCAAATGGAAAACCTCAACCGACTAGGCTCAGTGGCATGCAGACCTTCTCCCTCCCTCCTTCCCCTCCCACACTACCAAGAGGCCTGGCCTTCTTTTTGCCTCACCTTGCCAAGTCCATTTCTCTTTCCCTTTCCCTGCTGCTGCTGACATGTGTGCCCAACTGATACAAAGCTCAGTTAGAAAGCTAGCAAAAAACAATCTTCCTCAAAGCTAGAGAGGCAATCTTTCTCAAGTCTATACAGGAAAGTCAGTTACTGAAATGGGCTTTGAATGTTGGGTCTTCTGGTATCAAAGTTTTTTCACCTCTGGTCCTGCTTGGTGCACAATGAGGGTCCTCTTGGACTGACGGCTCCTGCTGGAAGAGCAAGTGGTAGTCATGGCAACGAGGGTCTGTGTACACCTTCAAGTTGTACACCAACTGCGCCCATTCAAGGACCAGCAAACTCTGCTCACTGTACTTGTTATCTCCCATTTGGACTATTGCAATATGCTCCACATGGGCTGCCCTTGAGTGCTTGGAAGCTTCTGCTGGTACAAAATGCAGCTGCCTGGGTTATAAATGGTGTTGGCTATAGCACTGCTTCAGAGATTGCATTAGTTGCCAATGTGTTTCTGGGTGCAATTCAATGTGCTCTTTATCACTGTTTAAAGTCTTTCTTGTCTTGAGTCAGGTTAGTCTTCTCCAGTTATTTCTACCTGTCTAATCTGATCTGGCAAGATGGGCATTCTTCAGGTCCCACTGGCCAGGGAATATTGGCTGACAGGGAGCAGGATACATGCCTTTTGTCATAGCCCTTGCCCTCTGGAACAGTCTCCCTCCAGAGATTATGATGGTCCCAACCCTGATGGTCTTTTGGAAGGACTTCAAGACTTGTCTATGTACCCAGGTCTGAGGTCCCAAGTGTGTGAAAGGCCTAATTTCCTAATTTATGTTGACACTGATGGATTATAATATCTATTGACTGCTCATTGAATTTAATTTCTCTTTTGTATTGTCTAAATTGTCTTTATGATTGTATGCTTCCCAGTGTTGCTGGTTTGAGGTGAATGCCTATAGTAATTGAATGAATGAATGAATGAATGAATGAATGAATGAATGAATGAATGAATGAATGAATGAATGCTCTTCTCCTATAACCGTAAAGGCTGATTTTCAAATGCATCCAACTTTATCTGCAGTCATCTGACCTCCACATCCTTCTTTGGTAAATACAGTACATGTACAGTTATAATAATACAGCTACGCCAACATTCAGGAATTATTACTTACCCTAGGATATTGTTTAACTATAAAGCTCTGCTTGCCCCTATACTCAGAAGTAATTCTAGCTTTGCTTCTGCATAATGCATACGAAATCATACTCCTTACACAGAGTCTGGACAAAAGGGTTTTTTTACCTTCTGAACAAAGAAAAAATTCAAGTGTAATTGTTATCTGACTTTAGCTGGCTCTTGGTTACTCTGTATATTTGTTACATAAGCCTGAAAAGGTTAGCAACTTTGGATAAAATCATTAATAAATAAATCTCTCTGGATGTTTCACCAGCAGAGGTCAAAGGCCTGCAATGAATCTATTTTGTCTCAAAGCAACAGTACCAACATATTTTACATACGGCTGTTTTCATCATAAACCGGAAAAGGGTTTTCTAGAAATGCTGCAGGATGAGTCATAAACTGCAAGGCAGTAAAGCATTTCACAGTTGATAACTTGATACAGAGTGATTAATTCAGGTTTTGTTTTCCATTGGATCCCATTTATTAGACCTAGTGCCTTCCAATGTAAAAAGTACAGACGCCTCTAGAATGTAGATAAAACCTGTTGTAAATTACGTGCATTTCCACATATCCTCTATCTTATGTACACAAGGTAGTTCTAATCACATTTAAACAAAAGTTAGGTAATGTTGTGTGGCAAGATTTATTGACTTTCTCTGACACATTCTTGTGTGTGTGGTTTTTAAAAAAAACAGATCTCTGGCATGTTTAATATCAAACATTATAAATACAGTAGGTTAAATACATTATTAATTGACTGGACTAAATTTTTGTGTAAGACAGTTAGATTTGCTCTTGAAACTTAAGTTTAAATCATGTAGACATCTAACTAAAACTATATTTTTTTCAAGCCTGAGTTATCAAATGAGAAACTGCTCTGCAAGATCTCTTCTGTGCAAACATTTATTTGAAGCTTATTTAGTATTTTAAAAGAAATCCCTGCCATTGACAATCAGCTCCATTTGTAATTCTGAGATAAGTCTACTTTTGTTCATCTAATAAGCAGCCACTTTTGTCAAAGACAATTTTGAGTTTATATCAGATACCTGGTAGCCTAAAATTGAGACAGGGAGAATCAACAAGTCACTGCTTCACTATGAAGCAGGCAGCTGCATCTGTGCTTTTCTTTAACTCAAAATGAAGTATGGGGATCGAACCTGAAACCTTCTCTGTTCCACATACATAAGTGAAAAGAAAATTGCCATTGAAGGATCTGAACAGTCTTCATGAGCTATCTACCTTGGAAGCACAGCCTCACAAATCTAAGCATAAGGACAACTATAAGAAGGACAAAAATCCAACCAACACATTATAATCCCAACTAAGAAAAGATGCTATGGATATATCCTAAGTAACAACAGCAACATATATCTTGGCAGCAGCAAACATGACATGATTGTAAGAAAGGAGATGGTCTGAAATATAAACTGCACTGAAAGGCAATGACAAAGATAAATTCCTATCACCCAATTCTAGAGTATTGTGGGGTTGTAGACTGGGGTGTCAACAAAATATGGTTAAAAAAAAGTCAAGATGGCAGCTACCCCAATACAATCAAAGCTCTCCTTAGCTTGAGAGAACTATCCTGGACAATCAGTGACCAAACTGCAGCACTCTCCTGGCACAGGAAGCATGTGTTTCTTCTAGAAGAACTTACAGAGTTTCTGGGATGGCCATGTTTGCTATAAATTCTATAATCCTGCCTAGCCATCTCTGATAATATATGTTAGGAATACTAGGATGAGAAAAACAAAGCAAAGAACTAGGGCTAGCTTCACATCTGGCTGAGTACAGCTGAAACTTAGCTTTATGGTAACACTTTTGAGCAACTTTATTTTTCTTGTATCACAAGCATCTAATCACTAAAATTGTTCTAAGAAATGGTTATATCTGAAACATCATCAAAATGCAGAATCTCAGAGTAACAGAACAACTTTGTTAACACTCTGCAAGTGTGGTGTATACCTTTTACCTATCTTTTTGCAAGTAAAATATAAAACCACTGAAATCAAGTGATTGTGACTTTCAGAATTATATTTTTGTTTACCTAACATTTCACTTTTAAATGTGTTTATTGGTAATTGTATGCTTATCAGAGTGTTGTCAAAACAGTTTTTAAGTTTAAGAATGACCTATTAGTCACAAAATCACCCTAACTTGACTTTATGGTTTTCAAGATGAATATAAGTATCATTCATCAAAAAGGGGCACCCTCACTGTGTACTTGGAAAAAGGGAGGAGATAAGATAATTTCATAGGTTGTAACATTTTAACTAAGTTTTCCCCTCAAACTTTATCCATATATTTCTTATCAAATTACAAAACTGAAAAATCTAACATTGTTCTAAATGTTTTCCAATATGACTGTGAAAAAGCTTTTTATTAGCAATGTCAGAGGGAAAATATAAAACAATTATACTATGTTGCCTATTAAATTGACGAAGATAATTTTGATGTTCATGTTAGAGATCTAAACTTTTCTTGGGGTGGGCAACGTAAGTCATGAAACACCTTGTTTTCGAAAATGCGCATGTGTTCTACAATGACATTATTTGGACACTAATGGAAAGTAATAGTTTAATTAAAGTACATTTTGGTCTACTGGGAAGAGCAAAAACAGCAGACATAAAAAATGAGCAAGCCTCCTTCGATATAAGACTCTTCCCTAGTCTATTAAGTTAGCCAGGAAAGCTCAGTTAGAAGAACACGTCAGGAAACTAATAGTGTTTTTCTCTACTTGCATTTCAATGATTAGACTGACCTGTAAAATTTAGAGCAGTGACTAGATGATTGTATAAGAAGCATACATCAAATTTCATAAGCAGCATTGAAGACCAAACATTCAAAATGTCTGTATTTTGCAGTATAGACTACATTATTATACTTCTCTTTCTTATTGTGTTGCAATGATGATGCAAATTATTTGATTTTTTTTCAGCTGTAATTCTGTACTCATTGTTTCAACTCTTGAGTTATCTGAACTGAATTTGTAATTAAATATACTGTCCTGTTCCATATAATAAAAATGTTGACAAATACAATTGCAACCAAATTGTAAGAAATGTTGAGGAAATTCTTAGATGTTTTGGTCTGAATTAAGAGGACTGGTAATGAAGTTATGTTTTAACACAGGAACACGCACACTTTAAAGCAGACATTTCCTACCTGCTGGTCCCCAGATATTTCTGACTGTAATTCCCATGATCTTCACTAGCATGACTGTTCATCTAGGGATGAAAATGGTTGTCTGTAATGTATCTGGAGAATATCTGTTGACAGAATGCTGTTTTAGGAATTCTGCCCCAAAGGAAAGGGACCAAGCACCACCTGCAGCAAACTGCAATGGTAGTAAAATGATTAACACAGCACACAATAATATCATAAAGCATATGCCATCCTTACATCCTTGCACTCAATATCTGATGCATGCATGTAAGTTGTGGCACTTATGTGATGATGTCATTGTGCATGTTTCATAATTCCTCCCCCTCCCTGATACCCATACTTGTGGCATTCATTTCCAGCTACTTCTATGACTATTGGAAACACAGATAATGAAAATCAGATTGGCTATTATTAGTTGGCAGGAAAAAGATGTTAGGTAAAAAGCTGTCCTGAGTAATAATATGAGTGCTGTTTCAGATGTACTAAATCATTCTCAAGTTTCCAATTTACAAACTTTTCCACAGCACTGTTTCACTAAGATTCTCACAACAGTACTAAAATTATGTTTTATATAATAGACAAATATACAAATAAAATTCTTTCTTACTAACTCACATTTAATTCACACATCAGACACAGAATATCTTGCTGCCATTTACACCAAGAAATGTAACAACTCACACAAGATTTAAGATTTCAGCTTAAATATCACACAAGTTCACGTCTGTTTTGGAGAAGTACATTCCTTACACTATATTTAACAAGAGAGTTGTTTGCATAACTAGGAAAATCTTTGGCTGTTTCTATGATGTAGTATGTGGAAGAATGCAAATCATTTTATGCTGGCTTGTATGATACTCAGCAAATGTAATTAAAAAGGTCACATTTACCCCTCCTCCTCTTCAAATTTTTATAAACAATACTATCAATGTGAAATGTGATGGAATGAATCAACTACTCATGTTACATTTTCAGATCTGTGTCACACTTCTAAGCACTGCCCTAGAAACATATTTATCTGATGCTTTCCCTTTCCTAATACAATTCATCATACAAGCCTATATTGCAGGAAAAGTGATCTAAACTAAGTTTAGGGTTTCTTTTTGATAGCAGCAGTTAACACAGAGAGAGATGCACAGAATAGTCAACAGTGCACAGAGAGGTGTACAGAACAGTATAGAATAATTCTAAGAAATGGTTATATCTGAAACATCATCAAAATGCAGAGTCTCAAAGCAGAGTAACAGAACAACTTTGTTAACACTCTGCAAGTGTGGTGTATACCTTTTACCTATCCAAGGTATGGTTACTGCCTAGGAAGATATAACACCTCACTCTGGGAGACTAATTACAGTGCACAGTGTTTCCTCCTCCACTAAACTGTTTCCTAGCTAAGAGCAAACGTGCAATAATACAAGTCGGCCTATTTTTTCACCACCCCCCTCTTCCGTTCTTTGTGAGCCACAAAAGTCGGCTTATGACTGTTACAGCACTGAGGTTTAAATGTCACGCTAGTCTTTTCTAAAATTGGCTTGATACCGGCGACCGAGGGAAATCAGCAAGGCGAGTACGATGTAAATGGGGGCGAGGCGAACGGGCACTCACCACATTCAAGGGCCTGGTTGTACTTCTCCAAAGCGGCCGCCAGATCCTGCTTCTCCCGCAAGGCATCCCCTTCAGCGCACAGCCGGCGCGCTCTGTTCTCGGCCGGGAACCATTTTTCCAGCAAACTGCCCAACACCACGTTCACGCGGAGGTCGGCGGGGTCTTGGCCGGCCGTGATGGGGGCCGCGGAAGAGGCACAGGCGGAGACGGGACGCCGGACGGCGCAGCGGACACACTGCCCACCGCCGCCCCGGGCGCAGCGCTTGCAGTGGGTGTGCCCGCAGTGCAGAGTCACCGGCTCATGGAGGAGACGCAGGCACGAAGGGCAGCAGAGCAGCTCCGGAGGGCGGCAGCAAGCGGGGTCCCCCAGCGGGTCAGCCGCCTCCGGGGCGCCCCCGCCGCTCCCAGGGCCCTGCCAGGGAGGCAGCCGCAGCTCCTTGTCGCGGACGAGGAGGGCGAAACTCTCGGTCAGCTCGCGTAACTCCTCGGGACGCAAGCGGGCCAATCTAGCGGCGACACTGTACGAGTCCAACGCTTCGGCCATGCGCCCCGCGCGGGCCAGCGCGTCCCCTTGGCGGAGGCACAGGCCCCGCTCGGGCTGCGGCAGCTCGGCCAGCTGCGAGCTCAGGATTTCGGCCGCCAGCGCGAACTGCCCGCCTCGGAAAGCCTCCTCGGCCACTTGCAGCATCTCCGGGCAGGGACCTCCACCCGACAGGGCCTGGGGATGGTGGGGATACTGTTGCGCCGGCTGCCCGGCGGCCGGCCCCAGCTCCATTCTCGCCGCCAAGAAGCCAAGTGGGTGTGGCGGCGGCGGGAGGCTGCGGCTGCTACGGCTCCATGGTCGAACTCAGGCTCCGCGAAGGCAGGCGGCGCGGGGAATCGTCCCAGCGTAGCCTTCCATCGCCTCAGCCCACGGCCCAGCCCGGCCTCGGACCCTCGCGCTAGAGGGCCGGGCCACTCAGGAGCGCCGCCAGCCCTGCTTCGGGCGGTCCCCGGCGGTGGAGACGGCGGCGAGGTCAGGGGGAGGAGAATCGGACGGCGCGCGCTCCCTCCCTGGAGCCACCGAGCAGGCGACCGCGACTATTTCTGGGCTCGGGCGCTTATGCAACTCGAGCCGTTGTATAACTCATCCTCCCCGGCGGAGGGCAGCACCGCCCTACTGAGCCCGCCAAGTCTCCAGCCTGGTGAGCAAGGGCGCACATGCCCTCCGCCAGCCGCAGCGCACGTGCGTGGCCGGAGAGAGGTCGGCCCGCCGTTCGGAGGCTTCCTAGAAAGGAAGCGCCGGTAACCAAACGGCTGCTGTCTGGCCGGGCTTTTTCTTCCTTCACCCGTAGGGAGTGTGATCTTTCGCCGAGTTGAGTAGGTGACATCTATTTAGAAAGAGCTCCACGGGGCGGTCTCAGTTACCCAGTGCTTTTAGAACTTCCTTTTCAACCATTGGGTGTAAATCTGGCGTGTTTTGATAGACACGTTTTACGTAGCTTGCTGCTTTTTTTTCTTTTTTTTAAGGAGAAAACACGGGTATTAGGCGAACTTATTCCGCCTTCCTTTGCAACGTCCGAGGGAAGCGAAAGCAACTTTCGCAGCAACATTATCAGGCATAGCAGGCTGCTTCCTATCCGTTTTCGGATCGGAGCGGGGCCCGTTCAGTTTTCATAAAAAGTGAACCTAATGAAAGATGAGATCCTCGACGAATAATTCAACATGCTGGATTACTTCTAGATTACTTTCTAGCAGGAAATGAACAAAAAATGACAATTTATGAGAGCTTACACAATGTGTTAAGTACATCACTGTGGCCTGGTTTGCTGAATCATTAATCATAGCATGCAAACTACACTGACTTCAATAAAGTCAAGATTTTCAAATTCATTAACTTGTGCCTAATCTTTTTTTTTTGCTTTTTCATAAGAATGGCATTATATTCACAGAGAAAGATTACGGTACATGGGTATTTTATCATTCTTTTCTTATGCAAGAACTTATTCTCACCCCTCAGTATCAAAACTATTATATTTGATTTTTTACATTTATTATATACATTAGTGTTGAATAATAGCTTCCGAAATGAGACCTGATGCTTGCATTGATCAAGGTTGTTATCAATATAAACCTCCCACTTTTTTCATGTATTTTCTTACAGTTTGAATTGACTAGGCTGAGATAGTTAAACTTGATGCATTTGACAAGTATGGTTAATAATCTGGAATAATGAAAATGGTAGTATAAAAAAGCCAGAGGACCTAGCATGCTTACCTCTGTGCAGAACAGAAAACTTCAACAGCTTCAGGAAATGTTTTTATGATTATACATATCAATTCAAGTTCTTACATAGTACTGACAGAATTTGAGCAGTGTAAGCCTCTGCTTATAGTTTGAATGAATCTCTTATAATTGTTAGAAATTGTGATCCCATTGAGAAACACATTTTAACTAGATTAGAATTCCTGGGAAACTGGAAGAGGGGTTTTTTTGGCCCTCCATTTGCACACTTTTTAAATGTTGTAATGTAGGGTTTTCCAATCAGTCCCCAAATCCTGGTAAAAGACAAGTTGCTTCTGTAATATTGGCAAAATTCCCTGCATAGATGCAATCACAGTTTCAGCCATCTTTGTTTTAAATACAGAACACTTTCTTATCTAGAATGTGAATTTGCATTGAAAAGTGATCTTCAGATTTTTTAAAATAAACAATATATTTTATCATTTATCCACTCAAACATTTTCACCAAGTCACATAAAGAATTTCATTGCGAAACTAATAAAATTGGGCTTTAGTTACATTTAGCAGTAGTCATCATGACTTGATAAAAAAATTCTCCAGACTTGCTAAGATAGACAGAGAACATATTCATGTGTTTCACATTAACAGTTAATTGATTCAAATATGTAGTCATTTCCAGCCATTTATTATATTATTGCAGTTAAATTACACATGGCCTGTACAACCATATATATTTATTCACAACCTTGGACCATGAAGATACCTGGCAAAACATCTCTGGGACCAGGATTTTTCATATATTATCACTACTACCAAATTAATTTTGTATAATAATTAGTTTAATAGATAACTGCCAAATTGGTTAGAAGATACTGATAATTCTGTTTTAATAAGAATTGTTTGTTGGGGACATCTAGTGGTGAATCAAAATAATAAATACAGTATTGTAGTTTTTAGACTAAAAGGTGGAAGCATAAATTTAATCTGGTAAACTGAGTTGGAACAAAAAGAAAATAAAATGGAATAATGGAAGCTCTTCATATATTTTATTGCAGTAGCTGTACTGCAGCATCAAAATCTAGAATGGTATTAATTTTGTGTTATGGTGGATACTAAAATGTGATGTTGCTTGGAAGATTTGGCTTATCAAAAGCTAAGTAATATATTCTCGGCTAAAGTTAGCTTTGAACAAGGGACTTTGAACTATAGTGCATGCACTTTGCCATTCCGGTCCAATGAAGTTCATTTTAGATGCTCTTTCTTATATCTTCCATTCATGATTTTATTTTGAGGAGGGACGGTTTATTTGTTTGACAATACAGTTTAATACAGCATCACAGACATCTGTAGTCAAGACCTGCTTTTTGATATTTTAATATTTAAGTTGCTTTGTGGATAATCCCTTCTATAGTTCAGTGAACCATACTTATTAGGTAAGTGGGCCCTTACCTAACCAGCAGTTTGACAGTAAATGTGAGGAGACTGCAGAGGGCCATATGATGGACTTGATTTGACGATCATATGATTGATCATATGATCGACAATTTGACAACGCTGATATAAAGGCCTGTAAGAGATAGATATTTATATGACGATTGCTGTTTCCCAACATCATGTAATTACCTTTTGCGACCTTCTGACCTTCTGAAGCAAAGTCAATGGGGAAGCCAGATTCACTTAACTTGGTTACTAATTTATCAACTGCAATGATTCACTTAACAACTGTGGCAACAAATGTCATAAAATGGGACAAAAATCACTTAATAAATTTCTCACTTAACAACAGACATTTTGGGCTCAGTTGTGATCGTAAGTCAACTACTACCTATATTTTACTTCGTTGTGAGAATAGTTTCCACTGCACCCAAGACAACAGAATTGCACTGGCTGTGATATACTGAGATTTCGTTTAATGTTTTCTTACTGATTCTACCTTCCACCATTTGTTATTGAAGTGGTTGCACATTCTCTTTATTGAAAAGGCGACTGAGAAAGTCCTAGGTGTACAAAAAGTGCTGGTCTGGGCATTACTTTCTTCAACAACTTTTTATTTTTTCAAAACATCTCATCAAATAGTCTGCTGAGCCCTATACAACCCCCACTGCCATTTTTTTAAAAAACAAAAGGCTGTACTGCTTTCAGTGAAAGGCTGTAGAAAAGAACAACAAATTAAGATACTTTGATAGAGGATATTTCCCAGGAGACTAAAAAGAACAAGATGTATCCTTCTCACTAACCTTTACTACCTGTGTATTTTGTGATTTGAGATTTCCATATTACATCAATACTTTTGAAGTAGTCTGTACATGCCCCTTATGATACATTTATCAAATCTGATACGTATTCCTAAGCCAAAAAAAGAGAACAATTTAACAGTGAAAACATGGAATTTGAATTCAGGTCACTAGAAAGATAGTGGACTGTTGGATTCGGGCAGGAAGTTTTGCTTCTTTGCTTGGAATTGAATTTCAATCACCTGTCATGTTTTTTGCATCATGAATGCAAAACAGTGGCAACATGTATTGTTGATCTGCCTTTCCAAATGGCTTAGGCAATACCTCTCTTCCTGAAGCATAATAACTGTGTGGGCACCTAGTTGGAGGAAGCTGTACTTATGACTAAATTGCTTGTTTGTCTCTTAAGTGACTTGTTTGTCTGCTCTGCAAAAGTAAACACTTTGTAATTAGTCAGCAAATAATGCAGTCCCAGGACACTCCTACAAGTAGCAAATCACTGAATCCAAAATATTCTTGGGTTTTTTTAATAAATGGAATGAAGTACTTTTCCATTTTTTGATGAAAATTTTGGGTTGCAACAGTGATTTTTTTATTTAATATGTTCTGGTTCAAAATATGAACCATTGAAGTATTGACTCTTAATATTCAGCATAATTTGAAGACAAATATCACAGCAGTATAAGTTTCACTTACCTCAAGAGAAGGCAACCTAGAGTTTTTAATCAACCTAGAGTTACTGGTATTTGAAATGGAGAGCTGATAGTAAAAAAACCGCAAGGATCAAGGATCAGAAAAGAGAAGTTCAATGTTCAGCTCATTATTTGTTAAATTTGGAGTTATTTCAGCATTACTGTGTCCAAGACTTAGCACACTTATTATATTTATTTTTCTGTATATAATTAATGAGTATTCATGCCATTATGGCTATTTGATGTACTTTTTGGATAACCCAGAGTGGCATGCAACCAGCAGCTGCTCATCTCTGATTTACCTGGTGATGATAGAGAGATGACAGCAGAGACCACTTTTAGTTGATCATGACTAGAATGCGTACTGGGCAAAAATTGCTAAGAAACATCTAGTTATGGGGACTATGAAGTAAATGCTTGTAAATTATAGCCAATGTTCGCCTTCTGAGAGCATACATACATTGCAATATCAATGATTTTTATTGGAAAGGTAATTCTTAATAAGACCAGAGGGGCCCACTGAGAAAGCAAATATTTCATTTCACTTGGAGCTTCTCTTCCCTCACAAAAATATGTGAGGTGTAGATTTGTAAAGAGAGCAGGAGTTCCTTAGATTCCGATGTATCTTTGTGAAAACAAAAAATTTCAATATAAGCACAGAATTAGCTTCATTTTTTGTTAGTAGCTGCATATTAGAAATTGCTTCAAATAATTGAAAGCTGTCTATTTATAATGGAATCTACCCTAATCGCCCTCTTGTTATCACTGTGGCCAAAACAACAGTATTGTCACTCTGCTACATCCTTTTCTGAGAACAAAGAAGAGATATACAATATACTTAAGGATGTCTGAGGCAGCTACAATTGCTACAATTCTGAAGCTAACAATAATTATAATGCTAACAATAATTATAATGCCTTAAGGCTAGTCTACTTGTTAAAATATAGGGTACCTTCCCATAGGGCAAAGCTGGGCAGGTATAACAAGGTAGGTAAGGAGGTTGGGGAAATAGGGCAGAAGACAGAATAACAAAACAAGAAGGTGTCGGACTATTACTATTATGAAATCAATAATTCAATTTTGGGAAACCAAAGGCATGAAATAGATTGTACCAGATTCCACACTGTATTACGTAAGGTAAAGATAGTACTTAAAGCCTAAAATTCTATGTTTAGCTGTCTAGTCTGTATGTCATACCAATAGAAAGAGGTAATCAAAGAGGCAGCTTTGCAGAGTAAGAAAAAGTCAACGACAAGCAGTCTTGGGAATCAGATTCATTTAAATGTGACAGAAAAAGTCATGAAATAAGTGTTAACATATAAAAACAAGTATTAAGTTCACTTAATAAGCATCTTGATTAGCAACAAAAATTTTGGTTCCAATTATGATAATAAGTTGAAGATTATCTGTAATGAGGTCCAACAGTTCTTACCAAATGCGCAGTTCTGCATGGTACCGGTATTCCCTGGTAGAATTTATGTTTGTTATGTTGCAATCAACTTTGCAAGGATCTCAAAAATACTTGGCTCCTAGGGCAGGGATGTCAAACTTGATTTCATTGAGGGCCGCATCAGGGTTATGTTTGACCTCGGGGGGCCGGAGTGGGCATGGCCAGGGTGGGCGCGGCCAGCTCGACATCACTCATGTCAGGGGCACCTGTAGTGGCCTGAGCACTCTATCAGAGAAAATGAGCTCCTGAGCTCCATTTTTCAGCTGCGACGGCCTCCTACAACTCTGTGCCCGCAAAACCAGAGCTCATGCAGCCCACCCAGGCTCCGTTTTCGATGGTAGAGGGCCAGTCCTTTGCTGTTTCCAGAGCAGCCTTGCGGGCCAGATCTAAGCCCCCGTGGGCCGAATCTGGACCCCGGGCCTTGAGTTTGACCCCCCTATCCTAGGGTATACTGTATGTCACTTGCTAATCCCACTTTTGATCACACATGGCAGGATTGGCATAATTAAATGACATAAGAAGTGCCATCAAAGGTAATAGGCAGAGAACTCTGGAATTGGGATGATATTACTTGTGCTCCAGTTCCACCTAAATCTATCATAATTTAACTAAACAAGTTTGCTTATCTATAAAAGGATTGACTTAAATATTCAGTTTACCTTGGGGTAGTCATTTCGTTTTGCTTAGATCACTTTAACCTTCTGTGAGAACTAGCATAGCTTCCATTTGTGTTCACCCTCTAGAAGCATGACTCATATATACTGAAGATTTTTTTTTCTTAATATGATGCTGTCATTTAGAATTTCTTTTCGCTTCCTTAAAGCCAAAACGTGATCTCTTGCTCACGCGCTTCTGTTCAGTTTGGAAGGCTAATTTGGATTCGACTCATAGGGTGGAAAATAAACAGCAATTTCACTTGTTGAAGGAATCCATCAGATGCAGCAGTTAATTTTGGTGATTCGTCAACATATATAGCATAGGGCAATTGTCCAATGATGCATTCTAGCTGGCAGTGTGCTAGAGACAAAAACAGATTGATTTTTCCTATCCCTGCCGATTTGAAGGAACACTTGTTCAGCTGCTAACTGCGTTATATCCCATTCTATGAGAAATAAATAGACAAAGGAGGCTAACTAAAGTATTTTTGACTATACTCATCATTTTGCAATTCTTCAGAAATGTCAAGAATATTGTGTCTTGTATTGCCCATTAGATTTAGTTAACATCCATATAATCTAGTGATTTTCAATATACAAAATACTGTTTCAAAATGCTTTATTGTAGTTAATTAATAATTCGAACAGAAAAATATTTTGCATGATGAACACTAGACTTTTTTTTATTTGTACACCACTCAGAGTCCCTCTGTATCTAAATCTGATAAATAAGTAAACACTCTATTTTTGTAGCTTTCCCAAAGTATATTAGTCCCAACTTTACCATAGCAGGGATTAATTTTGCTACTCCCTTCAACTTATTACAGAGATTTGTTTAAAGAAATATCAAATGGATTTAAAATGTATAGTTTCCTTGGGACAGAAAGCTATGGATCTCTCTTCCTGAATTTCACCTCAGTTGATCAGCTGTTCAGAACAATCCCTTTACCTTCCGTGGAACTTTTAAGGAAGATCAGATCATGTATATGTTATAGAGAAAGATCTCAGTTTGGTAATATTCAGTTCTAGCTGATATTATATCTCCTTGTTTGTTTGTTTTTTTTACTTTTGGGATTTGGGGATCTAAATTCTGTGCTATTACATATTGTTCTTATTCCTACTTTGGGCTCTTGAGATTGGTACTGTTATAATCTACATGCCAGAAACTTGCAATTGGCATTTCAGAGCATTCTAAGCAAAAATGTTGCCATCAGGATTGGGTCTGGTATTATCAAGTGGTATTCTAATGAGTGCTACTATCTATCAAGGGACTGAAAAAATATTTATTTCATACACATAACAGTATGAAGTGGCATTATTAATACAAAAAGATGGTTAAGGGGAGAAAAACAATTGGAAAAGAGTCTTGAGACTGGAATCTGGAATAGGTTTCTGCTAAATGTTGTATATTCAGGATAAACAGATATTCTGTGTTTTCTTTTGAAGAAAGATCTATGTTTTCTTTTGAAGAAAAAACAGATAAGACTAGTGGAATAATCCTAATTCTTTTAGGTTCAGTTTGTGCCTCCTTTAGGAAATATGTATCTTTAAATGTTGCTGCTACCTCATAGGTAGGAAAACAATATTTGGACAAAATTGGTGATAATTGTTCTTTAAAATTCTCATCTCTCCTTTGGGGGATAATGTACTATCATCTACTGCCTTTGTACCAGCATTTGCATATCTTCAGATTTCTCCCACTCTTTTCTCATGTTTAGTGGACTTTCTATCAATAGCTTTCTCTTTTTTCCCATTTCTGCAGTAATCCTCTTATAGGCAACGTTACCCACAGCTTCATTCACTTCAATATTCCACCATTTTTTCATACCTTCCATTATATTATTCTGGAAACTTCTGTTGCATTCCATAGCACTCTTATTTTATTGTGTTTCCAGTAGTTTTCACATCATCTTTAACATTCTTTTTTTCATTCATTCTCTTGAGAGTATCTTGTACTTTTTCACACAAGACATACTTTCTCTTCTTGTAGTCTACATTTTTCACTTTTCCTTTTTCCCGAAGTTCTACTTTTGACACTACTCAGTCTTTCTCACATTTAGAACTTACTCATTCTTGTATTAATCAGTGCTTTCCTGTTTCCTCATAACAGATCAACAAGCTTTTAGATTTATGCTGTCGTTAAATAAATGAACATGCTTAAAGTTCATATATGAAACAGAGCTTCAACAAACATGATATTGTACAAAGTCATAATTCATTCTTGAGTCTCTAAATGATCAAGACTTTTTTTAAAAAATCTTCCATTAATCTCAACCAACCATTCATATCATTTAACAGAATATTTTTTTCCTCTGAACCACGTTCATTCAGAATACGGACAGTGTTTCTCCAAACCCATCCCTAATCCTTCCATTATCACTATTCACTGCATTATAACATGCAACAGATTGATTCCTATTTTTGTATACAGCAAATGAGATAACACATTGTTCTTTCTGACGTAAATGTTAGGCTTTTCACTTAAAATTAATTTTACAATTTCAGTTCCTAACATTTACTCATTAACTCCACAAGATCAGATCATCTTCAAGCAGATATTTATCTGATGCTTTCCCTTTAGTAATACAATTCATCACACAAGCCTGTGTTTAAGGTCCCATAAATATTGTCTTCCCTTTCCCAACATGATGAGTTTGAGACTTTCACATAATATTTGTATAATAAAGTTGTAAATTGAATTATCAGCTTTAGCGATATCTCTGGCACATACAGTATTGCCTGCTAACAGTAAGGAAAAAAATGGTCAATCATTTTGAGCAGTATCCCATAAGCACAACTAAAGCCCCATTTAACTTCAGCTAGCATGGTAGCACATGCTAATTAGAATCTCTAACATAACACAAATACCAGTCGAAGTACAAAATGCCAAATCCAACTGCAAAATGTAGCATCCTTAGATTGTTAAAATAACTTAGTAAGTAAATCCATAAAACAACTGAGAATAGGTTTATATTTTATGAGCTGACATGAAGATTGTAGTCCTCAAGTTATGATTGTAATGAAGCCTGCCCATTATGGTTGCAAGTGGTCATGGACATTAAGCAAGATGACCTCAATGACCCCCACCCTCCTGGTCTCCCTGATGCAGCCATTAAACAAATGCATGGGTTTGTAAGCAGAACACAGGGTGCCTCAGGAGTGCCTGCCCCAAGCCTTCCGCCACCTGAGGCATCCCATGCTCCACTTCTCTCTCCTTGAGGTCCCTGTAGTCCTTCTCAGCCAGTGACCTAGGGGAGATCAGGTTGGCTGGAGTTTAAACTCTTCAGCAACCAAAAAGAGATCAGGCAATCTAAAGCTTGCAAGCCTCCTGGTTTCCTTCGCACTCGGGGACTTGCAGGTCTTGGCCTGCTCCAGGGCCCAACAACACCCAATGTACATTTGTTTTTTGCAGCTTCTTAAGAGAAGCGCCAGGCCCAATACAAGATCAGCTTTCTTACATCCTTTTGGCACATCAGATATTATTCTCATGAACCTGTAGGGGGCTCCCTTTTTGAAGAGGCTCCATAAACTTCACAAATAAATGGGATCTCCTTAAAAAAATGAGCTATGTCCAGGATTCCGAGAATAGCACTTGTTTTAGAATAGCCTGAATTGCAACTCCAGCTGGCCTGATCTTCTTAGTCACTGGGAGGGAAGGAAGCCAGAAGCTTTCAAGATCCAGCTGATTCACATGTACATACTACAGTCTGCCTAATCTTTGGATGGATGAGTGGATGCAGAGACCCAGAGTGGGGGCCTGCAGAGTCCATGAAGTCAGGTATAAGGGCAGATGACAGGTTGCTGCAGAGGCCATAACTTTGAAACTGAGTCATAAGTAACTTTTGGGGGTATGTGTCATAATTTGAAATGATTGCTAAATAATAAGCCAAGGGCAAGCTATATAGTATAATCCTATGTAGCAGGGGTGTCAAACTCAAGGCCCACGGGCCACATCCGGCCTGTGGGTGCTTAGATCTGTCCCGCAGGTCTTGCTGGAAACAGCAAAGGACTGGTCCGCGGTGCCTCTGCCAGCGAAAATGGAGCTTCTACATGGCCCTCCTGAGCTCCATTTTTGCTGGCAGAGCTGCAGGAGCCTGTCACAGCCAAAAACGGAGCCTAGGAGGGCCACATGCGGCCCTCCTGAGCCTTGTTTTTGCTGACACGCAGGCCAGTCCTTCACTGTTTCCAGGGCAGCCCCATGTGCCAGATCTAAGCACCCCACAGGCTGGATCTGGCCCTTGAGTTTGACACCCCTGCTATAGAATGAGCAAGCTCTGGTCTTCTGAAATTTACTGAATTTGATTTCCAGCAACCTCAAAAACTTGGCATATAGTATGGGGGACTTGTTGGTGAGCTACATTTGAAGTGTCGTGTATTGCCCATTGGTATAGTATTAATATGTAGATTGTAAAGAAATTCATTGGCTATGAATCAGCTCCTGAGTGTTTTTGACTATAAAGTTATTTAGGCTATGTCACCTGTTCCAACCCTAATTGGTCCAACGTATTAAATCATCTAGGAAAAAACTACTCCTCCTCATTGGGAACTACAGAGTGTTGAAACAAGGAGGTCCTGCTTTTCAGTAGTTGTGGTAATCTTCTAGAGCAGTTTCCTTGTAGATATCAGATAGGTGCTATCCCAAAGTCCCTTTTTTAAGATAATGATGGAGCTACTTCAGAGAACATTTTAACCTGTTTGGAAGCATACTTTACTTCTTTTTAAAAAGTTTGCTTAATGTTCATTTTAGATTAGTTTCTGTGTAAGCATTGATGGATTAATTCATTGTAGCTTTGGATACAAATATAAAAAAATAAAATAGAACATAAATCTGAAACTGGTCAAGTGGTTAAGGCTGTTCTGATAGTCTTTAACAGCTGAATATTTAGGAATATATAAAATTAGTTAAATGTCATTGAATGAGGGCTCTGCTCATATATATTATATATTTAAGAGACATATGCTGATTTTTAGGAAAGAGTGGGGAAAACAAAACCAAGAATTGATTTCATTTACTGAGTGTGAAGTGATGTCATAGAGTGACAAGGGATGTCAACCATAACTGTGATCTGCATCTTTCTCATTCTTGAGGGAGAGAAATATGCTATTTTGAAAGTTTCCCGCATCTTTTATGAGGTAAAAAAATCCACCACAAAAAATAGATTTGCAGCATAAATACAATCACCTGTATTTTATTTCATATTTATTTTGAGAACAGACATGGCTCAATATATTCTGGGCAATTAAAAAAAAGGGAAGATTCACTTTTTTATTAGAACTCATTTTTAAGGCCTTAATTTACTATACATTTCTCATATTACACTTTAATTCAGCAAAGTAACTTGATCAGCTCATTAATCCTGAAATAAACATTTTCTCCTACCACTTCATATAAAAATAACTTTAATCTTACCATGTCAGACGTTATTAATATTCTTTCTTTAGAAAGACAAGAAGATTTAAGCTTTGTTGTTTTTTTCTTGCTAATAGTAAGGACAGCTTCATATAGAATAATTTTTATAGAGAAATTACTTTTGTAAAGGAAAGCTGTAAGTACATACACAGGTGGCAGTATGTGCACACAACAATTTAATATGTAATTTTCCTACACAGAACAGGTATCTGTCAGGAAAAAGTCTACATAAAAAATATCCCATAATTCACAATACATAAATTTAAGCCATTCTACACGTTACAAAATAAAAATAGCAGTAATCTACTTGGGGGTTATTTTGTATGCTTTCTCTAATCACAGAGGAAGAGCTAATTTATTGTGATTAAAGGCACCAGGATAGAAACCAGGAGTGTGTGAGTTCTAATCCTGCCTTCGGTAACTCTCAGCCCTAAGAAGGTGGCAAAGGCAAATCACTCCTGA
Source organism: Oxyrhabdium leporinum (assembly GCA_032468155.1). Classification (NCBI taxonomy): domain Eukaryota; kingdom Metazoa; phylum Chordata; class Lepidosauria; order Squamata; family Cyclocoridae; genus Oxyrhabdium; species Oxyrhabdium leporinum. The sequence continues at coordinate 74,438 of JANHFL010002906.1, read as the reverse complement.
AAAATGTTGCCAAAGACTTCTCCATCTAATCAGCAGGAGTCCAGACTAACTTAAAGGCACCCTCCCCACCCCCCAAAAAAGCAAAAAGGTTATGATGTTGTTTTCTCCAAATTTGCTACAGTTGAGATGGAAAAGATTGTAAAACAGAACCATTTGTTAACAAATATAATACTGTCTACAGGCCCAGGTATTCCACCTCACCAAATTTGCTGTGTAGGACTTGGGAGAGTACTTACTGTATGCCTTGTTTACATACAGGGGAGTAGAAAGGACCAACCCACCCCTGCTCATCCACTGTTACATTTTGAATTCCACTATCTTTGTTTCTATATTGTGTAGAATGGCTCAGTTTTTAGGAATCTTTCCGAAATTAGCCCTCACTAGCATGATCTTTATTTCACAGAAAGGAACATTTTTGGCACTGATTTTTTTTTAAAGTTTACAAATACAAAAGTTCTTGAAAATTATAGTCAATTTAATAGATTTTCTCTTCATTTCTACCATTCTATCCAAGGTCATTAAGACCTTATTATAGCATATAAAGTATTGCTCCAAATTTACTTCTTTTGATGTACTGCTAACAAAAATTTAACTGGTTTGTTCCTCCTGAAAACCCAAGGGAACAAAGGCATCAACTTTAAGATTTTATTGCTGGTGAACTTAAAAGTTTTCTTCATCCAACAGAAATAACACACACGTATTATGCTTTTACAATTCTGGACATTTACATTTTATATTAATATTTCCATTGTTATGCACACAGACATTAATATTTTGGATTAAGCTGGCTGTTTATTCATTGATAATTTTATATGGCAAATTCTGCTGCGAAAGTATGAAAAGAAACTCATTTGGAAAAATTGAGTGTTTTGGGAAGAATAGTTTATTAATTTTATGAACCAGAAATAACCAAACCCAGTGGCCAGTTGTAAAAACTCCACATAAATTACTGGGCATTGGGACGGAATTATGCCTCATTATGAGTATGATGCAATATGGTACATGTTTATACCAATAGGCACCTGCTTCTCAATTTTGTAATCTGTTTTATAATATCAAGATTTGAGAGATCAAAAATGACTTATATATTACACATGAAATAAACATACCTTATAGCAGCTTGCTGCCTCATCTATATTCCTTAAACTAAGAAATCTCAAAAATAAGATGCTAGGTTCAATAGAACATTGATCTCATTCATTATGGCAACTTTATAATAGCACCACTGGGGGTAGGATTAGCAGACCATAGCAAAATGCATAGACTTAATGATCCTGGTAAATTACGCAGTCAATACTGTACTGGTATTTATTTAAGGTCACAAAGCAAGTGAAGAATCATTTATAATGTTCTCTAAAATTTCCTCAATGGGATCCATAGCTTATCTTGTAAAAGATTTTTACCTCATAATAACTCAGAGTTTACAAATTAAAATTTGTGCAACAGTTATTTCCTGAATGAATAACAATAAGCAACCATCATAAGACTACAGCAAAAGGACTTTCAGATTGATTCCATGGTAGGATCTGGAATCTTTTTCTTAAGTTATACAATACTTTCCATTCTCTTTGGCCTCCATAAGACCATTTCCTAATGTTTTGTTTCGTATTCATATCAAGTTTCTTTACAGATTACTGGACCATTCATTCTCTATTGGCTAAGGAAAAAAGGAATGTCTGACATTTACTATCTTAGTCATTTTTGCACTGCTTTATTGCAGTGTCATGTAGTAATACTCTTTTTTTAGTGACTAATTGGCAGTTCTTTGTGGCTCCTATTGCAAATATTCAACAAATGCAAAGAACATTTGGGAAAATCTAGAAACATTGCAATACTATGAGCCTCAGTTACACAGTATATGTTTACAGTTATTTGTCCAGAATTTCTAGATACTAGTTTAGTAGAAAATCTGGTTCTTGATAGCCAAAAAGGTTAAAATCTCCTTCAAAGCGGGCATAAAGGCGCCTTATGTCTCTCTTGCTTACACCTGAAAAATAGTGTTCCACTTTTGTTTTGTTATATATCGTTATGCCTGGAGGAATTGTAGGGTAAGATACCAGATGGTCAATTCCTGCTTCCTTTAAGATGTATGGTGCATCTTCCTCCAAAGTTTCATGATGTCCAATTACGCTATATGTTATTTCACAGGGGGCACATAGTTCAACGTAGGTTACCCAATGAATTATGTGATCTCCAAATTGTATATCTAGCCATCGATGATTTGGATCACCTAGGTAGCGCACAAAGTCCTCAAACTGCAGTCCTTTAGTCTCAGTGCGATTCTTTCTATATTTTCGAATAATTCCAGGAGCAATTTCATGTTTATACCAAGGTTCAAATCTAGGATTTTGGACAAATTTATCCTTAAATGCAGAAATAAGCCTCTCAAAAGGATCTCTTACGATGAAGAACTTGAAATACAGTTTCAATCTAAATGGAAAACATAAGCAAAAATAATTGTGGATAGTATTTTAAAATTTACCGAAAATTCAGTTTATAAACATGTTGATTTTCCCATATTCTTCTCTTATTGACTATAGTAGCAAATGATATGCAATTGAGACATCACATAGTGACTTTACAAACACGTTAAATGTACTTGTTAGGGAAATTTTAAAAGAATATTCCATATTTATTTTGCTGTTAAGCATTTTTGCACACTAGTCAGCTGAGAAATCTGCAAAAATTGAGATCTTTGATTGCTTCCAGTTCCGTTCATCTAATGACAGAATAGTATTATAGAACAGATGGTCCTCCCTTAATGATATAATTGGGATTGGCAACTCATGGCCATGTTAACTTAATAAGCACAGTTGCAGCAATTCCAGTTGCTATCATTAGGTGACTCCCGTGTGGTTGCAGCATCCTGCAGCCATTTGCAACCTCCTCCCAGCTTCTCTATTGACTTTCCTTGGTGGAAGTTAGCAACAAAAGTCACAAATGCTGTGTTCATTGTAATTGCAAGCTGATTGCCAAGTGCTCCGATCATGATCACATGACCGTGGGACACTGCGATGACCACAAGTGTGATGACCACAAGTGTGATGAACAATTGTAAATCCCTTTGTTCATCATTACCATCACTTTGAATGGTCGCTGAAGAAAAGACTATTGTAATTGGTTCCCAGACTGATAAAAACTGCTAGCTTCTCCATTTTAAGTAAAAGATCTACCTCCTTGCAGGATCAAAATTAAGGAGTTTGTGTCTATCACGTAGGTATCTATTGGTACTAAATACAGAATGTTGAAATTCTTACAACACTATCCTTTTCTTCTCAATAAATCTTGTTAAACAGAGCTCTTTGAGAATATTGTTTGGAAAGAATCAAGACACTGTTTGGCCACTGTTAGGCAATGGCCAAAGAACCTGACAGGAGTCTGTCAGAAGGATTTACTCACTGTTGTATGTCTTGTAAATCTGTTCCAAGAAGTGCACAATCAACTTCTATCACTGAACAGAAATCGGTTCACTTAATGTGGAATGCAGCTGCTAAAATACCTGGCTATCTTGAAAAAATAGCAAAAAATATAGAGATGAAATGAAATCAAATTATACAAATAGAGTCCTTAAAAGACTATTTAAAGAGATGACAATCTCAACATATATTTTTTCTTCTAGTCCTGCTCATAGGACTATACAGGTAGTCCTTGCTTAATGATTGCCTCCTTTAGTGATTATTTACAATTATGACAGCAATGAAATAACTTTATGATCAGTCCTCACATTTATGATCTTAGTTTCAATTGTAACTAAACAAAGATTTCCTATACTCAAATTATTTTTTCACAGTTATATCTTATTTTTAAAGATGCAAATGCTATCAAGGCCACTTATGAATACCATTTATTATCAATATTAAGAATTATTTTTAAAATGAAGTAATAACGGTATCCATCACTCCAACACATGTTTTCACAGAACTATTGCTTGTAAAGGTCTCTGTGTTTTTGTGTATAGGGAGAGGCAGTTCCATCTTTGCTTCCACATGATTTCTTAGAAATCCCAAAGCAGTACTTTACAGCTATGCTCCCTCTTCTAAAGCCAAGAAGTAAAATGCAAAAATAATAAAAAGAGGATTTTATAGCATACTGGTCTTTACAATAATTTTAATGGTTTTTATATAACTATGAGCCTATACAGATCACCAGCCAAAGCTATAATACAGGTAGTCCTTGACTTACAACAGTTCATTTAGTGACTGTTCAAAGTCACAACAGCACTGAAAAAAGTGAATTATGACCATTTTTCACACTTATGACCTTTGCAGAATTCCCATGGTCACGAGATTTATATTTAGATGTTTCACAACTGGTTCGTATCTATGACAGTTGCAGTGTCCTGGGATCTTATGATTCCCTTTTGCAACCTTCTGACAAGCAAAGTCAATGGGGAAGCCAGATTTGCTTAATAACCGTGTTACTAACTTAACAACTGCAGTGATTTACTTAATAACTGTGGCAAGAAAAGTTGTAAAATGGGATAAATTTCTCACTTAGCAACATAAATTCTGGGCTTAATTGTGGTTGTAGGTCATGGACTACTGTACCTGTACAACCTTTTCTGGTTATTGCCTCTATTTAAGAGTCTATGGGAGTGGGCAGCTATAATACATTTAAATAAATAATCATAAACTGTGCAGAAATGATCAAAAATGAGATTTCATAATGGAAAGAATTTCCAAAGACACATTAAACTACTACTTACCTTTTTTTAATTTCAGAATCACTGAAGGAAGATAAGCGTGGAAGACCATTCTTCTCATGGTCATGGACAATGTTTTCAGGGATCTCATCGATGGAAGGAAAAGCTCCTGAAGAAATAAGTTAGAACTTGCTCTTACAATGGTACCTTTCAGTCCATTCCCATTATGATCTACACTATCTGTCATGATTATTTATTTGTTAGGTAAAAAGGTAAAGACAAATCAGGCTTTGGTGACTTCATGGAAATGTCCATCAAGTAATTTGCTACTACATACTTTTCTACTTTCTGGTCCAGTCTCCATGTCCTGATATTGCTATTAAGCTTCTCATCTTCCTACAATCCAGGCCTAAACCCCAAATTGGTCTTTAAAAAATGGAAAGCTCAATAAATTGTTTTCATCACAACTGTAAGTCTCCATGTAACAGCACGTTGTGACAATCTAGGGTTTCTATTCAGACTCCTGAAATCTGCATATTGGAGTAATCCTGTTCAGTTGTCAGCATGCCAGATTATAACATTCTATGTCTGGAAGATATTTTATCCCAAAGTCTGACCAATTGCTGAATCTGGAACTGCAACAGCTGGATCCAAAAATACAGTGGGTCAGTCGTACTATTTTTTTTTAGATATAGGCAGAAAGCCAGCTTCCTAATACTGACATGTGATTAGCCAATTCCCTGATTTCATACTACCCACAGAATTATGGGTAGTATATTACAGCCTTATGCCAAAGTACAAGCTTACAGATAGTTCAGCAAGTTTGGCCTGTCCTTAAGCCAAAATCCAATATTGTAGAAATCTGTTTTTAACACTAGGATTTTCTTTTCCTTTACTTGTAATAATAGATCTGTCATCCTCATAGCTGCTCCAAAAGGTCTCCAACTTTTAAGAAAGACTCTGAGTGGACTCTAATTAGTGGGTCCACTGCCAGAAAGAATTCCATCAATAGAAGACCTTAATTACAATATTTTAATTATAGCCCCCAAAGTCATTTTTTTCAAAGCAATACTGCCTTTCACATAATATCCACATGGAATTGAGCTGATTTTATAATGTAGTAGAATTGAACCTATCTCACTGCCTTTGTTTTCTATTAAAATCAGAGGTGCTATTAAAGTAAATAATTTTATTACTGTTTTATAGTGTTTTCTTGGTGTTTGTTATTTTTACAAAATATTTTATTTTTTTATTATAATTTGCCCTGAACTAAATGTTACCAATAATTCAAAATGGATTCAATGATGTGGTAACAGATAAAGCATTATCTGTTCCTTCTAAGTAGGTTAGGCTGTCAGACACTCATCTATATCTATATCTGTCTGTCCGTCTGAAGTAGATGTGGTGCTAATGCTCATGTGATTTAAAATAAAATTGAATAAACATTCTACCAAAGAACCTGTATATATTCCCTAAAGATGGTGTTAGGTTCAAATAATAAACTTAATTGCTCAATTCTAAAAAAAAAATGGATATACATATTTAAACTATTGATTTGTATTAATTCCAGCCATGGAAACCATCATTTTCCACTAGAAATTAAAATATGGAAATACATTGCAAACATTTTTATAATCATCCTTATCTCCAAGCTGCATTTTGATCAAATTTTATGCCGTGAAGAATCCTGGGGATCTTGAGAGCTTTAAATTAAATCTTTAAATTTAAGGTACCTATGATACCTTAGTTGTCTGACTTTAAAAGGTTAGCATAATTTCTCCTTTATTAATCCAAACACACAAATCATTTCAAAAAATAACCAGGACAGGAAGCCTATTATATATGTAAAGTTCTTTGGGTGGGCAATGACAGACCTAAGTAGAACAGCTAGAACGGGGCCAGGATATTTGGAGCCGCTTTCAAGCAAAATATAAAATGCCAAAAATAAAAATGTATTCCACTAAATCATATTATTTTTATATTTTGCTGTTAAATTTTTTTTTGAAATCTTTGTCTAAGCAAACACACATCTGAGACTTTAAAAGTTAAGGAAATACCATTTAAAACAATCAAGACTTTCTTCCACTGAGTATTGCCAACTTTTGGAGTTTGACAGAAGAGGATCTTGTGCTTGTCACATACAAACATTCGGTCCAAAACAAACTTGGAAACAGTAGTATGGGTGAGGTTTTTCAGAGATGCATCTTGGCAGACATTTCTGAGCAGTTCAAGCCTCTCCATATGGACCAAGCCTTCATGTACAAGGTCTTCAGATAGACCTTTTCCTATTGTCTTAATATAAAAAGAGATTGGGATGACAGAAGAGAAGAACAAAAAATATTTTGCATTTCAAGGTTCAACTCATACAATAAAATCTAGCACTTCAAACGTATACAGGTAGTCCTTGACTTTCATCCATCTGGTTAGTGACAGTTCAAATTTACAACGGCACTGAAAAAAGTGACTTGGGACCATTTTCACATGACCTTTGTAGCATCCCCATGGTCACGTGATTTAAAATTCAGACGCTTGGCAACTGGCAGTTGCAGTGTCCCAGGGTCATGTGATCACCTTTTGCGACCATCTGACAAGCAAAGACAATTAGGAAGTCAGATTAATTTAACAACTGTTACTAACTTAACCATAGCAGTAATTCATTTAACTGTAGCAAGAAATGTTGCAAAATGGGCAAAACTCACTTAACAATTGTCTTGCTTAGAAATTTTGGGCTCAATTATGGTTGTAAATTGAGGACTACCTGTACAAGGTTTCTAAAGGTCAGTATTGTAGTATTACTGTCTTTTGAAATAGCCGCTTCTGTCAAGCTGATGCAAAGTAGTTTGATTTCATCAATAAGGAAACAAAATAAAAATTTAGAAATTAAGTGAATTTATAAATAAATAGGGAACACAAACCAAACAATATTCTAAATGCAGACTAAAATGAATATTTTTTTCTGCACCATGGAAAGAAAAAGGAAGATGGTTTTCACTTTACTGATTAAAAATAAAAATAATGCAAAAATGTTGCAAACTGGTAGTGTTTAAATATTTAAATGAAAAACTGAAGTACAATTTAGAAACTTTTAGAACTTTTAAATGTGTCCTAAAAGCTGCTACAGAAAGTAATACTCTAGATTATTGTTAGAATCTGTTATTATGTTCAACAGATTCCCAGATAAGCATGCTTAGAAATGTATCCCCAATTATATACAAAAATATAAAATATTGTGTTTTAAAACATGAACATAACCCAATAATGTAACAAAATTTTAATTCATAAAACAATACCAAAATAGTTTTTAAAACTAAAACTCCTCAATTCCTGGACAATAAAGCAAGGAAAAATTGCTTCTGAACAGAAGGCAGTACAGATGGCTACACTGATGTTTTGCTCATAAATCTCTAGTATTTGGCTGACTGGTTCTAGGAACTAGTTACAATCTAACAGAATGAAATATGACATAGAGAACCACACCATTTATTTAGCCTTTCAACCTGTCCCTTTTATATACCTGAAACTGTCCAGGCATCCTCTTCTCTTTTGTTGCATGATCTTTTCCTATTTCAGTTATAGTTGTTGGTATTACTGGCTCTTGCTTGGCACCATGAACTAGATGAAGAAAACAGAACAACTGAAGAACTGAAGAAAAGCAAACTTTTTTTCATACTACATAAACATTTTGATAGATCACAACTATATAATTATAATTAAATTATACTTCAAATCAGGCTGTAATTCCAGATTTTAAATAGAATGCAAATTATTTAAAAAACAAATCTCATGATTTGGAAAACCTTAGTGTAATGACCTCTGTAAACCAGATTCCCCAAATTTGTCAGCTACATGCATTGAGACAATACATCTTCTCAGACAGTTATGCTTGCGGTATTTCTTAAACCAAGTCTGAAAAGATGTCATTTTTAACACAAGGACTAAATTTTAGACTAAGGAGGAGCATAAAAAAGGGAAATGTCACAAAATCATGGAAGTGTTGCAAAGTTAATTGGAAGATGCTAACTTGGTATTATGTTTCTAATGAATTAAAACCATTCTCCTAGTCTGTGAAAGGGGAGAAGGATAGAAGTATCTAATAGAACTAAGCAAAAACCTTCTCTACAGGACAGGATATAAGTGATTTTTAAAAATCTATGCGCAAGTATTACATGTTAAATTGAAAAGGAACAATACATAAAATGCTCAGATATGCCAAAACCGGTATCTGTACCTCTCCATATAAAATCAAAATTCTATCAAATCTTTGTTTCACTTTCATTCTCCTAGAATAGTGTTCAATGTTGAAAGAAATAAGGAATAATTATAACATTCAGCATTTAGACAATTGCCAAAAACAAAGACAGAAAAAGCCAAGAAAAAGTGGGAATCACCTGCATTAACTATTTCACTGTTGCAACTGACAGGCAAGCTGTTTCATCTTTTAGGCTTATTTTGAAGTCAACATAATGAAAATATGAATGGGTAGGAAAACTAGAAGATCTATTTAATTTCTCTCACACTGTTTTGGACACAAAAATTGTTCAGCTATTACTTGCATTAATAAGAATAATGTTGGATCAACTTACCATCAGGATCTTTGAAAGTCAATGTGATGAACTTGCTAGCAACCATGAACATGAATATTACCCAAAAGCATGCAGCTAACAGCAGCCACCGGTGGTGCATGATGTCAGATATGAGCCATGTAACTTCTGTTAGTTTCTGCTTTTTAAAAGCCATAAAAATAAATTAATGCATGCCCTTTTGTTCATTTTATGATCAATCTCTACAGTACAGAATATAGAATCTCTCTCTGAAATACAGAATACACTAGTAAGGGATCTAACAGCACAGCCTTTAAAGTTTAAACTACCTATGGCAGTGGTGTCAAACTGGATTTCATTGAGGCCCGCATCAGGGTTGTGTTTGACCTCGGGAGGGGGAGCTGGGGGAGGGGTCCAAGGTGGGCAGGGCCAGCTCAACATCACTCGTTAAGGGTGCCTGTGGTGGTCCGAGCACTCTGCCAGCAAGCTCCGTTTTTGGCTGCAACGGCCTCCTGCAAACCTCTGCCAGTGAAAATGGAGCTAAGGAGGGCCATCCGAGCTCCATTTTCGCTGGCAGAGGCACCACACAGGCTGATCTTTCGCTGTTTCCAGGGCAGCCCCTTGGGCCAGATCTAAGCACCCCATGGGCCGGATCTGGCCCCCCAGGCCTTGAATTTGACACCCGTGACCTATGTGTTTGTCTTCTTGTTCTACTATTATTTTTGCTGAAAAAAGAAATCTACATACATTTCAATATGTTCTCATCCAGGTACATGGAGAATTAAACAAAAGCTCCTATATAACAAAGCAAAGTTTGAATGCAAAAAAAGAAAAAAAGCAGCTTAGAGATTTTAATGTATTTTTGCAATGATAGAAGAAAAATGAGTTTCCCCTTCATTGTTAAGTTTACTGCGTAACCATTCAGATTTAGCAATACTATTTGCCATCCTGAACATATCTAAGTAGATTAATTTTAAAAATGAGAATTTAGTTTATTTATAACTATGCTGGAGAAAGAGAGGCTTTAGCAATAATATTAAGGTTATAGAATCAGACTTCAAGTGCTACTGTGCTCATTAAGCAAGTGTAGTTGGTCAGGAATCTTGACATTAAAAAAATTCCCTAAGCTTATTTTTCTATTTTCTCAAAATTTAAAGGTAATTTTGCAGTTAATTTCAAAACTTTCCCATTATCAGGTAATTTTGTAAATACATACAGATGTGCTGTGTTTCTAGGAAGGAATCAATCTTCTTTTGAATAAATCAGTTTTTAATGGGCCCTATCAATGCTGCTGTTTGCACCATGCTCACTCACAACAGATTTGTAAAAGACAACAGCACCTAATTTAATTGCCAGAATTAAGATGCCCAATTACCATGCAATCATAGATTACTCGGAATAAGCTCAATGGGACTTTGCTCAGTGAAGTGTATATACAACAGCATATTCCCTCCTCAATGCAGTTGAGGATTCTTATATATATGTGATCTATGTGATCTATAACAGAATACATTTTACTATAGGTGGATGAACATGTTTTGTTTTTTCACATAAAACCTTTAAAACTGCCTAAACACTTGATGTATTTGTTAGAAGCTACAGAAATTCTTTGGGGAAGTTGTGTACGTTTGTAGACTGTGTAGTACCCACTACTTTTGCCCTCAAGTATCAATCCTTAGTTTTTTCAAAAATGCCTCATAACAAACAATAGGTTTGTACAATGACTGGCATTTGCTTAATGTCCACTGCAAAAAAGGTCATTTGGGTTGGTCATATGATGACTCACGCTATAACCTTCATGGGTTATGACAGTTAATTGGCAGGCTTCACTATAGTCGTAAGTCAAGGACTGCCTATAAAAAGACTCTTGGCTTTGGCCTAAAGACCAAATTGTATTTTTATATGGAGGTAAGTATTTTGATGCAAAAAAGAGGTTTTCCTTCACGCATAATTTCCAGCTCCTCTCATTCTAGGGACTGATTAAACAAAAATTAATACGCTCCCTTTTCCTGCTTTACAGCATCAGGAAACTCCCATAAGGCTCATAGCTCAGCAGTCTCAATACCAGATTTTGACAAATGCCTAAATCTGTGGGTCTAGCCATCAATCAAAATTTCCGTAGCCCACATTTGGGAGCAGAACTGGTGGACATTTTTTCCTGTCAAATAGTAAGGTTTTCATGGGATGTGGAAAATAAAATCAAGCAAATCTATCCGTTACTTCCCCTAACTTGTCCGACAGTAAACCCCCATTAATTTGAAATAGGCAGCTACATAAATTTGATTAATTTATTAATAAGTAACTGTAACAGTACTCTTGAAGGCTATGTAACATATAGAGGCCCCGAGGAAAATGCTTGTTACACACTCATGAGAAAGAACCTAGTAAGTCATAAGTGAGGAATTGGGATTAGACCTAGTACCTCTGCACATTATTAGAGAGTCTGTTCTTACAGCACTACAGTATTGTGTTTTTATTTTTGTATGGATTTTAGAATATATTTTTCATGTGAGTCACCGATTCATTTTTAATTTCCCCAGAATGCAAAGTATATTTAATAAATATCTACTTATTTTGTACTTGAAATTCAACATATTTGGTGCCATTTTGGTAAATATTTTTTCATTGCAATTAGTACAGGCAGTGTGATTTTAAGGACAAATTATAAAATAGTATTTGTTAGATTTTTGGATGCAAAATGCATTAAGAAATCAATGAAAAAACAGACCACCAATGTGGCTTTGACTGTGCTTCAGGGAACAATTAGTCTTTGGAACATGCAATGTCTATCATAAAATGTTTTTCCAAGTTTTTTTAACCAACTAATTTTTGGACAAAACTGCCAAAAGTGCCATTTAATTTATTTCATAGATTATTGGATTGTGCCATTAAAATAACATGAAACACTATTAATAGAAATATTAATATTGTACTTCAATCACAACAAACAAAGTCTGAACTTCCTAGCAAATAAGCAAAGAAAAATTGGCAGACTATTAATTTTTTCAAGGTATTTTCACTCAGAATCAAGTGATGGTTTTATTTTTGTCTCTCTGTCAAGTTGATCGTATTAGAAAGCTAGATTAACACTATGTATTGAGCAAAAGAACAAGAGAGGGTGACATTTCAAAATAACAACTTTATTACAGTATATGCACATATACCCCAGTGTTTTGGAACAAACTTTCAGACATTTTATAATTTGGACTGTTCTCTTGGGCAATAATATTTCTTAATATAAAGGACTGTACAAAATATTTACAGTTTCTCATCACCTAGTAGAGCGAAAACCCCACAGAAAAATGAGAAATATATGTCAATAAATATGCTGCCAATTGCCTATTTTTCTTATCATTGGAAAAAACTTATTTACAGAAATTACTGATCTACTCTGCCAACTCCTAGAAGAGTGTAACTTCCTAATGTAATCACATACAAAATAACTAGAAAGATTCCTATGAAACTATGAGTTGCAAGTAAAACTTTAATGGAATTCCAATCTCTTGACCAAAAGGCAAGCTTCCTAACAACCAGTAGTGAAGTGTCTCATCCAAATTGGAGTGGGGATATAGTATTCCAGAGGAGAGAGCAGTGTCTGAAAAGGAACATTTCTGTAGTTCCTGATGGTGATAATTTCTAATCATGGGGATGTGTAACTAGTTAGTTGTACTGAATCTTATGGGATGGGCAGCCGTTACAGGGAGAAAGCAGCTTAAATCAGGAACATGGCAGTTAGCATTCTGAATTGTACCCAGCAGCTCACTGTTAATTTGTGCATTCCTTAGAATTATTATGTGGTTCGCTTGGAGGTACACCATCAGTATCTGAGCTGCTGCAATCTGGGCCAGCTGCAGCTTTTAATGCTCTTCAAGGCAGATCCATGGTCAGTGCATTGAACCAGTCCAATTGAGAGATGACTAAGGCACAAGTGACACACAGTAATGCCTGCTTTCCCAGGCTATTGCTGCTTAAGATGGAGTTACTATATATAAAGGCCCTCTTTCCCACAGCTGCCACCTGCTCTTCGAGATCTTGAAATTGTGAACATCTAGGAAGCACAGCCCTGTTCAGAGTAGTTTCATGTCAAATAGGAACAAGGAGCATATCAAGTCCTGCAGTAATCATCAGTGAAGGGTCCACGGCTCAATCTCTGCCCCCACAACTGCCTCTATCCCTTCAAAAATGAGAACTATGTAATATAGTGCTCCCCATTCCTGATGCTTGGAGAATGTCAGAATGGTAACAAGAAGGTACTTAAAGCTGCTGAGATCAAGTAGGATCAGAAGGATTACTTTCCTGTCCCACCAGAAATCACTGATAAGGAGAACAATGCCTTTTCTATGCTGAACCAAAAGTGAAATGGGTCCAGATAGTCTGCTTCTCCGGGGATCTCAAGTTCAGGGCAAAAACTTGCTATATAACCTTGCCCCAAAAGGGGAAGTTGGTGATTACATAATAATTATCCAGTATATTGGAGTTGAATGATGGATTCCTGAGGAGGCTTACTACCCCTCTGTCAAAGAAAACGTTTACACTCCTCAGGACAGATTTACTACCATTCTGATTCAGCTTTCAGTCATCTACCCAGAGGCCTTTATTAACTAGGAGAGAGAATTGCAGACTATAGGGGGCTGAGATGATACAGGTAAACAGGCAGTCCTTGCTTACTGATTGCCTCATTTAGAGACCATTCAAAATTACAATGGTGTAAAAAAACCTGCAGCTTTGTGACCAATTCTCACATTTATAATTGTCACTGTGTCCCAGTCACATGATTATCATTTGAGAGCTTCCCAAGTGGCTTGTGACAAGCAAAATTAATGGAGAAGTAAAATTATAAGTTTCTGGTTGCAAATGTGGTTTCTAAGCAAGATTTACCTGTACTAGAGAGGACCCTCTACACTTAAGATTCACAGTATCAAATTCATCTGAAGATAACTTTGCAAGATGAGACTTCATCTTCTCTGGACTCACCTAGTTGGCATCAAGCTGACCAATTTGAGGACTTTATAGCAATTGTATTTAATTAACAAATTGTTTAATTTGTAATTTCCCAATACTGAGTACGCCCTTTTTCACAATTATAGCATACTGAATGTGGTAAACTGAAGATTCCTTTCCCAAGCAATTCAGCCAGTTTGGGGCTTCAAAACTTATGGAAAGCATTTATAGAAAAGGACAAATCTGATTAATGTTAACTATCAGACTCTACCTATTTGGTTAACTTATGGTTCAACGTAATGTGAAAATCCAGAAAATGGATCAATTCAATCAGGTAAATACACGGTTTGTCAATAGTTAATGAAGTGTTTTAAAAGAATAAACCAGTTTACATTTGAACTGCATATTTAGGCTGTGACATTTATGTAAGAAATGGACTTATAGCAGGTTTCTTAAATTCAAGAATCGGTTGCATTCTCTCTGAACCACAAAGGTTTTCATCTAATACGTTGCTTAAACCCAGACCATGTAGACAGTTGGTGGTTCACCGTATTACGGGAACTCGGAAAACTAGGTTGAGAAAGCAAGGATTGAGTTCACAGTAAGTAAGCGTGTGGCGCAAAGAGACCGATGTTGGTGTTAACTGTCCACTCCCAGCCGACTTAACCACCTCTCATTATGACCGCCTCCCGCTCCCCCCACCCCCGCTGCATACGGAGCTTGAGAAGCCAATACTTACCCCCGAGGACGTGTCAACCGAACCAATCCCTTTGGGGTCCAAGAGGAATCATTTATTTGCCTACGGCCGCAGGCCAACGCTTCTGGAGAGAGGCCTTCGTGCAACGCGCCTCCCTTGGGTTACATCGCAGCTGGGCTCCTGTCGCCGCCGGGGATCGCGCGCTGAAAAGCCTCTTTCCCGGGCCGCAGTTGCTCAGCAACGCAGCGCCGCGTCCGCCTCGCACATTGTGCGTGTCGCCTTTTTCCAGGGCCGCCCTGATAGTTTTACCGGCCGGGCCATCGAAAGAACCTCACTTCAGCCGACCACAGGGACAGCCAAGCTCGGCTGCAGCTGCAATTGCAGCTGCATCGCCCTTGGTTCGCCTCGCCTCGCCGGCTTCCAGCCCGGGTGTTCCCTTTAGCGCCGGTTGCCTGGCCGCGCTAAAACGCCACCAACCACTGCCTCCATTTCCTCGCTGCTTCCAACTAGCTCCGTTGCACCCTTATCTGCGCTCCCTCCCGGGGCAGGCAGATAGGCTGGCCTCTGAAGAGGCGGGGAAGGAAGAAAAAAGCGGGAGGGGGGAGAGGGAGAAGGAGGTCGCCAACCAGACGGGGCTCCCGGCGGGAGGAGGGAAACGTCTGGGGGGGCTGCGCTGACTCAGCCTCGAAAGGGCGTGCGGAGCAAGGAGGAAAAGCCGGCACCCTATTCAGAGGAAACTCAGAAGGAAGGGAGCTTCTTCAAATGCTGTACCGCCATCTGGACTGAGGCAGGCTGGAGACAAATATCACTTAAACGGCGGTATCGTTTGGTACTGAAGCAAAGGCTGACCAATAACAGTTTTCCTCATAAATGGCGCTTATATGCGCTTATATCAAGAGTGATTCCCGTAGGCTTCTAATATTGAAGCCTGGAATCGTGTTGGGTTTAGTTAACCACAGTCTTCTTCCGGCTTCTATATCGGGCCTGCAGTTTGGCACCCGTTTCATTTTGGACCTACCGTAAGTTATGCTTTGAAAGCTGAGCTGGAAAGTTATGATCCGCTCCCTTCTTGGTTAGCTGAGGTGTACATTACCTGTTTTTCCAGCATTAGACACAAAAAAAGATTTAGGAGGAAAGTTTAAATTTGTTTCCCATTCACGTATAAAACTGATGGTTTGGGATAATTCCAGTTTAAAGATTGCAGGTGATTTTCTATTTTTGGAGAATCTTAATGGAAAAGGGTTTTGATGGCTAAAAGTCAGTTATTGTTACTAATTCTTTAATGGGTGCATTAATCTGCCAAACTGCCAACAACTAAGTAATTCTTCACAATTTGGAGCTGTATGTTAGCAACTTAGGAAACCCCCAAATTAATGTGTTATTGGAAAATGTTTTTAAGATTCTAAACCTCAGGTTGTTTTTTAAAAACAGCTCTTTTTAAATAAACAATTAGCGATTGTTAACAGTTTACAAGAGCTTTGCAATAAAGAATACAGATATCTTAATAAAAAGATAGGGAAAAAAACATTCATTCATTCATTGTTCTTGGCAATTACATATACAATTCTAATCAAACTACTTCTCCAATATTTCATCACAATTTCCTTCTTTCTGTAACCTTTTTAATCATCAAAGCCGTAAGTCACAACATCATTTTCGTATGCAAAATGTCCATGATGTCAATAGTGACCATTCTCTAATCAAAAAGTCAGTTTGCCTATGATTATGATTATACTTATGATTATAATTAACATAAGTCAACCCTAGGCAAGATGTGTGGCATATAACTTTAATAAATAAATAAATACTGCAATCTCACCACAGTCATATATTGAAATAATCGGACCATCTAGGAATGACTTATTGAAGCAGTGCAGAAAAGAGATCTTACCAGGTTTCAGAACTTGTATCCATTACATTACATTTTCTTTTCATTTTCATTACCCTCTGAAACTTGGAGATTACATTTTCTGAGGATTTACAAAGATATCACCATTAAGACTTCAATGCAAAAGTTGGAGGATTTACCTGAGTAGCTCCCACTATCTGTGTCCGAAATTAAGTCTGTTATTGGCCAACTCAGGAGGGGGAAATCCCTGGAGCTCACTTTATTCCCCCAGAACTACTGAAGAATAACATATAGAATGATGAATTCCAATCTTGGCATTATTCTTCACGTATATTGATACCACTGGATGTATTATTGTTCCAATTTTTAAGAAGGGAAGGAGAGATGATCCTGCTAAGTACAGGCCAATTAGCCAGCTTGACACAATCAGTACATTTTATGGTAAGCATGATAAACTTAAGGATTGGCTGGATAGGGAAATCTGATATTGGAAGAGCAGGCCGATTTTAAGAGAAAGTAGATGCACCATTGATTAATGTTTGGTCCTATACACTTGATAAAAAATATGCAACCAACAATGTTATAATTGTATGTTGCCTTTATAGATCTTAAGGCAGATTTTGATTCTGTATCCAGCACCAAATTATGGGAGAAACTGCATCAATTGATTGTAAACATCTCCATTTAATTTGTTCCCTTCATCCCAATACAACCCTTGAGCTCAGTTGCAATATGCAAGGATTTTTCCAGTTATATGATGAAACCAGTTATAACTCAGGCTGTGACTAACCTATCCTAAAGGCTCAGCACCATTAATTATTCAAGATAATTTTCAATCCCACATTGATCAAGTCTGTTGAATCTAATCCTTTAAATCTAGGCTGCCCTCCTTCCTTGGTTCTTACAATGGAATATAATTGCGTAAAACAAATCCTGAAGCAAAGGATAAAGGATGCGGAGTGGCAAGCAGATCGAGGAAAGGACCCAGCCTTCCTGTCACCAGCATACAGCAGATATATTTCTACTGCTACCATTTACCTTACACAGTTAGAAACACCCAGCCATCGGAAAGCTTTCTCTCTTGCCTCTCCTCTGCAATATTGGATTGTAAATGTAAAAAAGTATCTGAAAGGCTGAAAAGCTCTGCCCTATAATTCCAGAAAGGGGGAAACTACAAAATGTTTTCCCTTTTGTTGCTCCTTTTATGAAGACAGCCTAATCAGATTCTTACTACCTCTGATTAGTAGATATCCTAGTCACCCAGATTCAGACTATACCCAAATGTTACTCATAGATGAAGTACCCCTTGTTACAGAGCATGTAACTACTGTATGTGTGGCAAAGAGGAAGATCCGTTGTACCCTGATGGGCCAGTCTCCCACAATGCATTCTTTGTAGCTAAAATCCATTTACATTTTAGATGTTATTACTTTGTTGTAATTTTAGATGTTATATTTAATATAATTTTACTATTTCAATTACAATTTAATATAGGCTGTATCCTGGACCTCAGTTACATGTGTTAGCTAGGTTATTTTATAAAGTTTTAACCCTGTTTTAGACTTCATTTTGTCCATCCATCCATCTGTCCACCCATCCATCCATTCACAGAACACTCTGCTTGTACTGGTCTATGATCACAATAAATTGAATTGAATTGAATCCAAATAATCTTCCATGGCTGTTTTCTAACTATTTATCCATCGATCCTAAAAGTAAAAGTTCTGGCTTCCGCTGAATAATAATCTTTAAAACCCTCTATCAAGGAAAGAATTTGAATCCATTTTTTTTAGTTTTTACATGTCCACCAAGCATGATAAAATGTCCCTTCATGTTGTTCATATTTCCAACATATATTTGAAATGCGTTCATATATTCTAGATATTTTCTCTGGTGTCAGGTGTCAACTTTCTCTTCATGCTTATTGGATGCTTCACTATTTAATTCAGATGAATCATTTTTTTTTGCCTAGAGATGGTATATTTGAGGGAATTTGCTTTTTAATACACCCATTTTGGGTTGGTAACTCATTATTAATATGATTACAACTATATTGTGTTTTAAAGAACTTTGGATTTAATTAACTTGGAGGGTTGCAAAATATATTAATTTTGGGTGGCAGGGGAGTACTGGAAAGAGAGCTAGCATAGTGTTGGATTAGGAATAGGAAGATCCTAGTTTAAGTCTTAATTATGGAAGTTCACGCTTCCTTAGCCCTTTCATCCAGTTGCACTCTTCCCTGGATCAAGCATCTCTCCAGACAATCACTCATGCCCTTATTACCTCACAGCTTGATTACTGCAACATATCCTACTTGGAGCTGCCCTGGAAAACCGCTCAGAACAAGCACACCTCATATGTCCATGTCTCACTCCTGCTTTGCAAGCTGCCCTGATTGCTAGTGTGCCATTCAAGATGCTAGTTGTGACCTATAGAGCCACATTTGGCTTTCAGCTTGGTTATTTGAGGGCCTGCCTATTTCCCGCACTTGCTGCCTTGCTAGTATGATCTGGCAGAATTGACACGTTTCATTCATCTCAATTTAACAATGTAATTTTTGGGGAAGTACACCCTATGTATAGGACCACTGGATGCTTGGACTTCTGAGAGGCTTCCAGTGGGTGCAAGCATGCCCTAGGAATTTCGTAGAATTGTGTTGGCTTTATAAATATACAAACCAAGACACTTGTCCCTAGAAGGGCCTGCTCCCCTTCCTCCTATACGACATGTCCAGGAGAGCTATAACAAAGGCCAAAGAAATAATCAGGTGATGAATTGGAGAAACAGAGTTATTAAATGAGTAAGCCATGTGTTGAAGATCTCTCAGTCATTGAAGGAAATACAGAGGGTGCAAAATATTGTAGTTCTATTCTCACACGCCTATTATAGATAGGCCTTTTTTTCAGGACTTGCTTTAATATTCTCCCTTTAGCCATTCTGGAAGAGAGATTCTAAAATATTCCAATGTCACAGAGATTACAGCCATGTGGATCAGGTAGAAATGAAACCATGGGCCATATTTTTAAAAATGTGTGTTTTATTCTGATTTGCAAACATAACTTCTCCAACTATTTTCTTTCAATCTTCCTGGTCGTACTGAATAATTTTATGTAAGAAATCCCAAGGTTGCCAAACCTGAGGCAAAATTTTTCTATTTAGGAAAACAAATACTCTGTGAGAAAGTCACAATTGTGCATTTTCTGCAGTGATTTAGTAACCTTGCTTACAAAGAGAATTTCTTAAATGTTTTATTAAGTTTTATTGATGATGTTATATCTGATCAATGAGTGTTGTAAAGTTTTTATTTGATTCTAAAAAGAAACAATGAAAGCAATGCATATTTTATTCTGAATGATTTTCAAAACTCAGTAACTAATTAATGGATATTGTAATTGTTATAGCCACTTTATCACTATTGACAATTGTCGATCTCTTTCCTGTTATTCTAAGCACCTACTTTCACTCTTAAATTTACTATAGTTTAGAATAGAAAATATTTTTTTACTTCTTGCTGCTTTCTTCTAGTTGCTATTTGGATATACATTAATGTGCCTTTTCCTAACATATTGTGCTTAGCTACCGTAGTAAGCCAAGGACAAGAATGGTGTATTTTACAATGCAATTGGTATCTAAACTGTTAGTAATTTAGTAAGAGTAACTAAAACTAGTCTAAGAAAAGGAGATTTTACATTTCATACCTACCTTGTCCCTCTCAAGGGAGGGAAATCTACAGATCTATTGTCATCATTGAAGTGGCAGGAGAACCTAGAACAGAAGTTTGAACGATAACCTCATTGCATGGGCAAATTAACAAAGAGGTAGCCATTTCGTGGAGTCTACCAAATAGCATGAAGCATGATTCTTATCTATATGCTACTAAAGCTGTCTGCTTGTCTTGTTGTAACTTTCAATTAGCATCATAACATAAAAATATTTGAATCAAAGTATCTCAGATCTGCTAACATAAAGAATGGGTAGAAAATATGGGATTCCTTACTCCTGTGTAATTGAAATTTCAAGGATCTTTACATCAGATGTATTCACAGAAGTCTGGCTGTTGCAGCATCGCCACAGTTATCCATAGTAACATAATTGTCATTTCTGACATTCCCTGAAAGTTTCCCACAAAGTCATTGGGGAAGCTGGCAGAAGTCAACTCCCTCTTCCACTGCTTTTTTGCCCACCCACGGTTGTTCTGTTTCTTTGTTTAAGTCTAAAGATGAAACAACTAATAGAGATGTCAAGTTTAATGTAATTTTTAATTTATTTATTAAATTTATATGCTGCCCTTTTCACTAGTAGAATGCCACATGTCCAATTCCATACCAATGGGATATACCTGTTGAATTACAAATAATAACTTGCTTCCTTTTTGCTTTTTTTAACATATAAGCCATAGTGGCACAGTGGTTAGAATGCAGCACTGCAGCCTACTTCTGCTGACTGCCAGCTGTCTGCAGTTTGGCAGTTCGATTCTCACTGGCTCAGGGTTGACTCAGCCTTCCATCCTTCCGAGGTCAGTAAAATGAGGACTGAGATTGTTGGAGGCAATATGCTGACTCTGTAAACTGCTTAGAGAGAGCTCTAAAGCACTCCAAGTGCTATTGCTATATATTATACAGTGAAACCCTTAGTAACTTTAAAGTGGAATTAATAACAGTCAGGTTTTAAAAACAACAATCAGGTCTTAAAAATAAAAGTCAGGTTTTAAAAACACTATTTCTGTATTGATATGAATTTCATAATGAATCATCTATTAAAATTTATTGTTTATGCTATGTTTATTTTTTCTGTTTATTGTCTGAGACAAATTTTAATATTCAGATTGTTTCTAAATTAAAGATGTACTAAAAGGACAATATAACTGATTTATATTGTCCTCCCTCCCCCTTTATTTATTCCTTTGAAGATCTTTCACTGGGATAAAATCATGTCTAGGTATGTGTGTGTCTGTGTGAGAAGATTATCCAACCAATCCTGGGTTAGATTCAGGATTATTTATATTTACTTGAGAGCCACTGAAATAATTGGAACTTTATTACTACTATTATAGAAACTGATTTCAGTGTCTGTTGGAAGTATGATTAAGTCCGAATCCAATTTTCCTGGTGGGACTGCTTATTTGAGCCACACTATTTCACCAGAAAATTTTAGAGGCACTTTCCTTTCCCACCTGGCTATGTCCTAGTACCCCTTGCCTCTCTGTCCTTTTAAAGGACTTTCATTCTGTGTATAGAGATCTAACTAATTGGTAGACTTGCTGAGAGTTGATGGGAAACTCTGCTTCTTAAATAAAGACACAGCATGAAGCTTAATGAGAAAACGAGGATACTGTGAGGCGCTGATTGGTTCTCTTTTCAGTGTTGCAAATAAAGATGCCTCTCGAGTTTAGACTAGGCATAGTAAGGTTAATAACCTGGCTGCTTCATGAACTTGAATTGGTGATACAGAAAAGTTTGGGTTTGATTTGGTGAATGAAAATGAAACAGTCATTTTGTCCTTTCCCTTTGCTCTTTGTAATCTGCTTTTGCACAGGACAATTCAGTTCAGGTAAGAATCATTCTTACTCCATATTTATTTAAGATGCTTGTGTATTGCCCCAACTCAATGAGTGATTTACTGTACAAATTAAAACCACTTTGTAGATACCCTGTAATGTGTATGGTGTGTTTCTTGTTTCTATACGCTTTAGAAGTCAAAGACCTACAATGGAATTCTTGTTTTAAGAACTTTACCATAAGAGATACAACTCTTGTGCTGAATAAATGAAAAAATGACTTTCCTTGATTCATATTTAGTACTTTTAGTATTTTTCAATCAATGGACTAAGAATGATTAACAGGCTTTGCATTTCTTCCTTTTCTTTGCACAAATTCAGTGGAAGTGAACTGTCAAACTCTTAGTTGGCTAGTGGAGAGGGAGAGAGAGAGAGGAGAGAGAGAGAGAAGAGAGAGAGAGATTGAGTTTCTAAACTTTGGCTGCAGACTTCCTATAACTTTCTATATCTCTGAGCTATCCAAGGTTGTGATTAGAACATGATAGCCATTTCCTTTTCTATGGAGAAATTTTTAGATAAAAGTTTGGTTGAAACAATTCATGAAAATTCAGTATTTAAAATCAGATCACAAGCCTTTAAAGTCAGTATGCATTCATACGTGAGGATGTATTCTCTTTCTCTTCTTCCTTCTCAGTTACATAATATTGGCTTATTTTTGTATTCCCAATACAAAGGTTTTTGTTCTTTTACAATTGAGGGTGGGAGTTAATTACAGAATGAACTTTTTAAATGCTAAATTCAAATCTAAAGTTCTAGGAAATGAAGTGATACGATTCTCTGATCAGAGGATTTTGTTTGATCTATTACATACGAGTTTTTTCAGGAGTGTATGCATTTTATGTTAATTCAGATTAAATCAGTCATGCTTTACTACATCAAATGCTTATCTATTATTTCACTTTAACAGGATTTCCTCAGACTTTTGCCAGCTATGTGGATGAATCAAATGTTCCTAAAAATGAG
The DNA here is from genome assembly GCA_032468155.1 of Oxyrhabdium leporinum. Classification (NCBI taxonomy): domain Eukaryota; kingdom Metazoa; phylum Chordata; class Lepidosauria; order Squamata; family Cyclocoridae; genus Oxyrhabdium; species Oxyrhabdium leporinum. Next base: position 51,248 of record JANHFL010002906.1, on the reverse strand, counting down.
GTACATAACATTTAACATATTTTCTATGTATCTGCCAGAAAAATATAAATAATAGTACTTCCCTGGAAAATCTGAAATCTACTGCAGTTAGAGAAGAAAGACCATATACATTAGTGTTTGCTGTATGCAAATGCATGTAAATAAATGAATTGTTGTAGGAGCAAAATATACAAATGTGGACTGCATATGAACTAATGTTAGAACTTTTAAATATCATAATCTTTTGCAGATGTTTTAACTAGATTAGAAGTTTCTCTTTTTTCTACTTTTACTCTAGAGATTGGCACTTTGTTTCAGTCAGCGGACAGAACTCTTTGAACAACCTCAGGTAAAACTGTGTAATTAGTAGAACTATAGAGTAATCATCAATGTAGATGCATTCAAAAATGTGTACATATTCACCCACATACTATTAATTTTATTTTTCTAAAAACCTCTTGCAAGCAAATAATTCATGTAAATTATTTGTCCTTCTCTAATATTGAAACTTAAGCATTTGTTTTTTCTTAAGCAATTTTCAATAAAATTGCCGTATTTCACAACCTATCCATACACATATAATTAGTTCATATTAACTAACTACACTTTCCAGCCTATCTACCATGGATATATCTAATCAACTAACATTGTTGGAACCACAACTCCACAAAGAAGAAGCAGTGTGAAAATAACACAACATAAGGGTTTCACATTTTGAACTGTTTCTTCATAAAACTTTTTTATTATGTTATGTTCATAAATAATGCAATAAAGTATAGAAAATGGCAAATATTTACTAATAATCAGCTGTGAGAATTGTCAAAAATAATATAAATGTTTTTTATTTTACTACTCTTATTAATATATTAATTTAACACTCATGTCACTAAAATTACTAAAAGTTCTTTGTATTTTTTAAAAAAAGCTTACATCTATAGCTTACATCTATAATAATATATCACAGTCATCCTGAAGAACTGTCCCTTTGATCAGTTTGGACAATAATTCTCAAAATTTCTAGCTCTCACGGATGGATGGTAATATTTCAGGGAAAATTGAGGTCAAATAACATCAGCAGCAGCAGAATTATTTTTGAAACACATTTTCCCTCCAGATTTACAATGCATTTTTGGATTTTTGTAACTCCATGTTTGACAGCCTGCAGATAGATGAGGTAAGGTGATTGTTCTCCTTGCAAAACGGTACCATAATATTTTGTTGGTAATAATTATTATTAATCTAATATGATCATAATTGTCCTTCTTAGGAAAATAATCAGGAATTGTATAAAAGAGTGAGTATTAATTTTTTAAAATAGAATTGATATGCATAATATTTTAATTGAAACTATAAGATACTAAAATAGCTCTTTTTATGCAGTTTTTATTTCACTACTCTAGAGCTCAAGACCCAGCATATCCACTTAAAACTGGGGTTAGTATTTTAACATATTCATTTGTTATACATTTTTAACATACAAAAGAGTAGACAAAGGTATGTAAAATAACATATATCTCTTCTGTGTATTTATAACTTCTTTAAGCAACATGTCAATAAAGTAAAATGAAAAGGATCTTCCATGGATATTTTCAAAGAGGGGGCAAATTACTGTACAAATTGCAATGCAAACTCTTTGCCCTTTTAATCCAAGTTTTGCTGTTGTCTGTGGGTAAGCAAAAGAAAGGGCTTTTCTTGTGATGGCAGAATGCATTTTTCATTATTTTCATGAACTCTTGGTATGCTGCAGATGCTTGACGTCTTCTGTAATGTATATTCTAATTTCAGGATTTTTAAAAAATCAAAGCATTAGTTTCATGAGCTAAATAGATTTTGGACTGCAAACAAAGGCATAAATTTTTCCTTACTAAAAGCTTTCTGTAATATAATATGCAAAATAAAGCCCCTTGTACCCTGTTCAAGAAGTTCTTTAGATTCTCCTTCCCGATGATTCATAATTGTATCCACATACATTCAATATTATCAGTCACTACCTTTATCACTACCTATGTCATATTCTTTTATTATTGACATATCATTAATATGTCAATAATAAAAGAATAATTTGGCTAGTACAGTGATTACTGTGCTGGTGACAAAAGAAGCAATAGACACTGACCTTACATAAGTTTTCAAATGGTTCAGCTAAAGCCAGAGAGCAAATGTGGGTGAGATAAATAGAAACATAGCACCAAAAAAAGGCACCCAGACTTGAAGTAATATGTAGTTTCATCCTCAGGTGGGCTCAAATTTATCTGCATGCAACTCTTGTCCCTAATCAGACCTCTAAAAGACTCCAATTTATGAATGGTTACATTAGAAATATTCATGCATCAAACCAGTTAGCTGGTATCTAGATTTTAGATATTCTAATATTCTAATAGCTAAAGTAGCATTCGCAATATCTTTTTGTTATAGTCATTCCCTCTGCATCCTTTAATGAACCTTGCTCCAAAGCTGTTGGACAGAAGAAAGAAAAGATTTGATCAGCATGTGAGCAATTACTAAAAAAAATACTATTCCCCTTCCCTTCTTTTCTGATATTTTTCTTTCTTTCTATATTCCTTCCTTTCTGTCTTAACCAGTCTTTCTCATATTGTACTTTGCTGTTTATTTAAACTCAGTCACAACAATAAATATAGATATTCCTGTTATGAATAGTGGGCAACTCTTGATACTGGTAATCTCTTCATGCTTAAGGCTTCAAATCCAAATATCGTCCATGTTCTATTCTGTTTGTTGGCACAGGAGCATAATACCCTGTATTATCGTGATATAATGGAATACTTATCTAAAGTGAGTTGTAATAATTATCAACTGGCAACCAGTTCAATAAATAAAAATGATTAATTATAACTTGTGACTGGGTTAAAATTCAGTAAATAATAAAAAGAGAGATAAAGTCCTAGCACAAATAAAAAAATATAAGATATGACTGCTATTGAGATTTTTATTAAGATTTTTATTTAGCTAATGAAATTCACATGTGTTCTCTCCTGCAGGAATTGCAGATTGCTGCAGCAGAATTCATGAAAAAGGTAATGTTAAAAATGCAAATCGTACTGTTATATATGAATATTATTGCCAGTTCCCAACCTTTTGATGGGGATTTGGATTGATTGATCACAATCAGCAAATTAAAGATACAGATGCCAGGAACCATGCTTTGTATTGCATGTGAGACCTCTGAATCTTATATCATCTATTATATCTCACAGCCCATTGTTGTGTGTGCATCTACTATGGCCTTGGGCTATTGGATGAAGACTTGCAGCTCCAAAATGCTTGTTACAACTTTTACCTCCTCTGAAGTATTTGTAATTTTTAATATGTCAGAGGGAAAAATATTAGTTAAATAGGGAGCAATTATATTAAGTACGGTATTAATTTAGTTTTTCTTCTCATTCTAGATATATACATGTGTGGGTGTACATATATATTATTTATTAATCAAATCAGTATAGCCACCAATCTTACAAAAAAATACTCTGGACGTCACACAACAATCGGATAAAAATCACAAATATAAAAATAACATATATAAAAAAATTAAAAATCTACATAAATAAATAAATAATACAAATATAACAACTCCCAAGCCAAGAGAAAATAAAAATAGCCACCTCAACAATGGAGCCATCTAAGCAAATTTCCCCTTCCTAACATAACCAGACCTAACATGATCAGGTCTTGAGGGCCTTCTGGAATATCAAAAGAAAACTGATCTAATTTTGGAGGGAAGAATAGTCCATTAACGTGAGCACCATGACAGAAACGGCACATCTCCTGGGACCCACAAAATGTAAATCTCTAGCTGATGGTAACTGCAGCATTCTTTCGCTGACTGCTCTAATAGGACAAGCTGAACTAACTGGGGAGAGGCAGTCTGTCAGATAGCCCAGTCCATGCCATGAAGGGCTTTAAAGGTTAAATCAAGCACCGGAACTAAACTGGCAACCAGTGCAATGTAATATGCACTGTTCTAAGAGCACACATAACTGTGGCTACTGTGAAGCTATGGATTCTTGAGCCACCTCATACTCCATTTCTTGGGAAAGCAAATTAAGTTCCACAGAAGCATAATCTGAGGAATTCCACTGCCAACCCAGAATTGGAGTCAAAGAAATCAGGCATGGAATTTGCTATGCAGCAGGGAGTTTGGTACAACAGCAACAGTGCCAACTAATTGCCAGAGCCCAGCTTAAAGAATGGCAACTCACAATCAGGGACCTTTAGAGCAGGGCCTCTGAAAGCCATAGGAGAATCCCTGATGGCAATCATCACAGCCATCTGAGCAAATTTCAGAAAGGGCATTTCATTTTGGAGAGAGAAGGGAGGGGGAGGGGGAATGGAGGGAAGGAGGGAAGGAGGGAGAGGGAGAAAGACAGAGACAGAGAGAGAGAGGACTTACAATTTCATGCTTCTGTCACACACAGTAGAACTGTTGAGAACTGTTCACTTATATTGAGTTTTGAAGTATTTTATTAAATTTCTCTTGTTTATTTTACAGGATGGTTTGGATGATTTAAGACGATCCTTTTTTCTTTTCAGGGTATTAATTTTTCTGTTTCCTTGTACGAAGAAACTTCATTTGATTTACAGCTATTTTGTTATAAAAAAAATGGAGATAAGATTTATAGGTTATAACAAGTCTATATAAACACTACATTAATGAATTTCTGTTCCCCAAAATTAAAAAGCTAAGATATTATACTAATTAAAAGCTTGATGAGGAATATAATAGGCTAGTCAAGAAAACCAATTAAAATATTTCTGTGCATAATAGCAAAATATAATTATGTTTAGTAGTCTCTTTGAAATTGACTGAGGAAGAAGCCAAAATAAGCTATTAAATTGTACTAGTTCATTCCTAATATTGCATTCTCATTACTGCAGTGGAATAAATGATGTTGAGATGGGCAGGGAGTATGCAATAGGATAGTGAAGGAGGGATTAATTGAAGCATAGGCCCATCTTTCTTACTAATTTGGCAGTTTAATTCTCATCCTTCCATCCTTCCAAGGTTGGTAAAATGAGGACCCAAATTGTTGGGGACAATATGCTGACTTTGTAAACTGCTTAGAAACGGCTGTAAAGCACTGGTATATAAGTGTAAGTGTTATTGATATTGCTAATTACTTAGCACCTAATTTTATTGCAAACTTAGTACAAAGGATTTTTCCCACTGGTATCTCATAAGGAATACTATCAAACACCATCTTATTCATTTTCAGCCTAGAAATGGCAGAACTGTTGATGCAGATGACAAATAGGCCACTAAAAGGTGATTTTTATTTATTTATAATAGTATTTATTTATATAATAGCACACTTTCTGTCCTTAGAAATGTTGTCATAAGATGCAGCTTGGAACAAATTGTTATGTGTTTTATTTAGTACTTGTAGCATTTTCATGGGCAATTGTATTTGTCCTGCATGAATCATTTTAATAGCATAATCTGTAGGATCTATATGATCATACATATTAAGGCAATTCCTACCTATAAAAGTATTATTCATGTTGCTTATGTCTGTCTTATTCATCAGGAAGAGCTGTAGGTATTGCTATGATTCTCTCTGCTTTAGCTAACAGGGCAACATGCTAGCTTTGTTACACTTCACAACATTCATTCATTCATTCATTTCTTCAATGGATCATTCATAATCATTTATGTGAGTTGATGTTTTGCAATGTGTACTTACTACTGAGTAGCTTTAGTCTGTAGAAAACAGGGTTTCTAAAAGCTCCTATGCCTTATGGTAGCTACAAATGCTGCATGGAGATATTATCAAGTCATCAGGAGTTGAGCTTCATTTGAAGGAAGCCCTATTTACTTTATTGATGTTAATTATTTTTTTCTTCCTACCAATTGTTGGTAACATGGACCATTTCCAAAAGCAATATATAGGCTGAATCTGGCTCAAGGTGGATATAATTTAGGGGTTCTCAATCTATTGTTTATTAGATATTACTTGTTTGAGCTATAAATTATTTCACATAAAATATTTATGCCTATTACATATCAATCCTTATTTTTTTAGTAAATGTCTACTAGAACTGTCATAAAATTAAATGACTGAACCACTGGTCTCAATCCCAAATAACATTAAGAAACAATATAGTTTGATTTCAGCTTAGCTTTATGACTCCCAGGCTGATCTCTCCTTCATATGTATATCACAATCTTTAGAACAAATTAATATCTCATCAGAAATTCCCATAATAAATAATGGTACTTTTTGATATGGAAGTGTGTTTGGATCACATTTTAAGTCCTTATATTCCTCTAAAGACTGAACATAATTTAAAATGTATTTTTTTCCAGATTTCTACAGAAGATATATCCATGTTTGGCTGACTTGCTCCATTACTTTATACTACGAAAACAGATGTATGTCTATGAATATTAAGAGAGATTGTTCTGTATCATGTGAAGTCACATACAATAAATTTGCAGCTATATATTTTGTTTGAAAAATTTATGTGAGTGCTCAAAGACAACCTTTTCAGCTTCTCTTTATTTCCAAATTAATTATTATAAAGATTTGCATATGACCTATTCAACAAATTACTCAGAACTAAAACTCAAGTTTAAAGTTGGCTAACCCGAATAATATGAAATTTAGAAGATAAAAGTGAATATAAATGGATGTTCACTGTGTTACAATCCAATTTATCATGCTTTTTCCATTTTAAGTTCTAATTCAATGGCAAAAGCTGTCACATTAAATTAATGAGATTGCTTAAAGGGAAATTTGCATTTTTCTTTGAAGACATTAATTTAGGTTGCACAAAAATGCTAATGAATACAAAATAATTACATAGTTTCTCTTTAATGCAGTCTGGAGATGCATACAAGGTGCTTCAGAACAGACAGGCATGCAAACCTCCTAATTACATAGGTTAGAATCGTTTGGCTAGAGGTTAAGCTCTTTTTCTCCTCGTGAGGAAACAGACTACTCTAAAAAGAAATAAAGAAAATCAAGCATTAGGGACATACAGGTAGATACAAACATAGAGTGCTTAGGGCTTTAGAATATAATGAGCAGGAAGTGACCTTGGCTTGGAGGTCTTCTAGTCCATCCCCCTGCTCAAGCAGGAGAACCTATACCATTTCAGATAACTGACTGTCTACTGGACTCTTCTTAAAAACATCCAGTGATGGAACGCCCATGATTTCTGGAGGCAAGCTGTTCCACTGGTTAATTGTCCTCACTGTATGGAAGTTTCTCCTTAATTCCACATTGCTTCTCTCTTTGGTTAGTTTCCAACCAGTTTCTTGGCCTGCCCTCTGGTGCTTTGAAGAATAATTTGACCCCCTCTTTGTGGCACACCCTCAAATACTGGAATACTGCTAATGTTACCCCTAATTCTTATTTTCTTTAGACTAGCCAAGCCCAAATCCTGGAGCCGTTCTTCATGTTTTAGGCTGACCATATGATGTTGCACATTTGTTATAAATGAATGTTTTTTCTTGTAAAATAGAATATATTGTAGACTCTGCCAAGGTTATATATAAAATTAGTGTCTTTCTGCCTAGCTTGAAATAATGCAGAGCTGGGACTACACATTAGAACATAGAACATACAGTAGAATAATGAGATAGGAGTAGACATTGGAGATCTTCTAGTGACTAGAAGTAATCCTCTGCTCAAGCAGGAGATCCTATAAGATTCTGGGCAAATGGCTGTCCAATTTCTTGTTGAAAAGCTTCAGTGATGGAGCACCCACAACTTCCAGACGCAAGCTGTTCCACTGATTAATTGTTCTCATTGCCAGGAAATTTCTTTTCACTTCTAAGTTGGACCATTCTTTAATGATCTTCCATGCTTTACTTCATTCAATGTACATTTTGTATAGTACAGAGAAATAAGATACTTTGAGATCTAACACAGGAAAACAAAGTTCATATTTAACACAATATGCTTATATATGTTTATCTATATTTTTAGATGTAACTGATTCCCGAAAAGAGATTCCCTCTGCCTCATTCCCCCTTCCCCATCCTCCCTCACCCTGGAGATTCCAGGAAGTTCATTCTGAGGCCATTAAATATAGGTAGTCTTTGACTTATGATCACAATTGAGCCCAAAATGTATGTTGCTAAGTGAAACATTTGTTAAGTGAGTTTTGTCCCATTTTACGACCTTTCTTGCCACAGTTGTTAAATGAATCATTGCAGTTGTTAAGTTAGTAACACAGTTAAGTGATTTTGGCTTCCTCATTGACGTTGCTTGTCAGAAGATTGTAAAAAGTGATCATGAGCTCAGGACACTGCAACGTTTATAAATATGAGTCAGTTGCCAAACTTCTGAATTTTGATCACGTGACCAAGCGGATGCTGCAATGTTTATAAGTGTGAAAAACGGTCATGTCACTTTTATTCAGTGATGTTGTAACTTTGAACTGTCACTAAATGAACCGTTGTATGCTGAGGACTACGTGTAGACAGCTCCAAACTTTTTTCCAGTCTTGTGTGGCAGCAGGTTAATATTGACAACAAGGTGACAAAGGTGTTTAATTTTCAAGTACTGGAAAAAGTATCCTCTTTAAAGTGGTTAGGAAGTACAATTTTAGGTTAATCAAAGAATGACATTTTGTTAAAAATACTAAACTAAAAATGAAAAATAAAATTTAGCATGAGTATCAAATATTATATTAGTTTCTACTGATAGGTCACAAAAAGTTTTGGAAGTTCCAGAATTTACTTGCAAGAAATTTCAAGCTAGGTAATCCATGTGCAACACATAGATTTCAAAGGCAAATACTCCTAATGCAGTCATAACCAATTAACAAAATAGGAGTTACAGGTGATAAAGCCAAACTGAATTAATTTTATATTTTTCCCCACTATATACATTGAAGTTGTATGGACATAAATACAGCTGTTTCAACTTCCCTTGGGATGGTGCTATAGGGCATTGTATGCCAAGACTAGACACAGGGACAGTTTCTTCCCTCATGCCATCACTATGTGAAAACCGAATTCTCACAGCTGACAAAATACAGTGGCTATTAAGCTTTTGATCTAATGTATATGTAATACTAATCCATAGGTGTGGCTGCAGTATTATTTATCCCTTTTATTGTTGTACATTTAGTACTATTATATTCTGTTGTTGTACACTGTTGTTGTACACAAGTACACTGAGTGCTTCTGTATCAGACAAATTCCTTGTGTGTCTAATCATACTTCACCAAATAAAGTATAAACTGAAGTTTAAACCTTAAATACTGTATATTTGGGAACAACTATATGTCATTGGAGTGAACTCAAATGGTTAAAATTGTATTAGGAATCTAACATATTAACACTATAATTAATTTCCAAACTATGGCAGGTGTGCCAAATGTTACTTGAAGTTCATTAATATTCTGAAAGCACTCAATATCTATAGAATACATTTACACATTTGCCATCAACCCATTATTAAAATCATTTGATGAAGATCAAGCAGTTATGAGATGCTTCCATTTACTTTTAATACCAGATTCAACATTCGTCTCTTCACTTCTGTGTGCTTGTTCATAGACTGATAGATGCAGCTAGTTCTAGTTCAAAGAAGCATCTGGAAATAGGAAGCTTCCTTATATTGCCAAAGTTCACTTAGTACCAAGCCATGGTTTGATTTAAAAAAACACCAGATGGACTCGCACAACAAACTTAACCAGAACCAAGCAAACCATATTATGGATTAGCATAATTTGAAATTATTAATCCATCTAAACCAGTATTGTTGATTTATCGATGGATTCCAGAGATCCAACTTGGGAGCTTTGCCACAAAAAGCATGTTCTCTGCTTTTGAGTTATAAACTTTTTTGGACACATTTGCAAGTAAGGTACATTTTTAATTATGAAATCATTGTATAAAGGGTTTGTATTAGATGAAACGAACAGTCAAGAAGAATTTTTATCAATTCAATGACAAACACGTCTTGAGTTGAGGAACTCATCTACAGGTACATGAAGTAAAAGCTAAATAGTTCCCCACATCATAAAAACTAAGACTATAAATGTAAGGAACACAGCTCCATTTCACAATCATAATCCTTAATGCAAGTAAGTAAATTTAAAATGCCGATCTGGGGGCAAAACTTGATGAATATCAAAATGGTTTTGCCAATACCAATTATTTTACTTACTGTTGAAAAAACAGGAAAAAAACCACTTAAGTTATGAGGTTGAAGAATTACATATCTGAAGAATGCCAAACTGAGGATAGCCAGGTTAACATAAGACATCATCTATGCTTTCTGTAATAAGATTCACACAACAACACTATAAATGATGATCACTAATATTTAGTCTGTATGGAAATAGAGAGGTATGCGCCACTAATTCTCCGCCCCATTCAGGACTAAAAGCCATTTATATTAGAGCTAGGTGGACATTGTTCCTCTTTTGAGGACTGTGTGGCCCATATATAATTAAGGGATAACCAATGGAAACTGCTACAAACAGAACCAATTTCTAGTCTTTCCCTTTTAACAAGAGTCTGTTCTAGCATGATAAGATGTAGAATGTAGAATGTTTCAGAATTCCTGGGACTGACCATCCCCTTTGGCTTCTTTAAACTGTGCTGTTTTCTTAGGAAGAAGAAGGGCTTGGATGTTGGGGAGAACTCCTCCTTCAGGAATGGTCACATTTGCAAACAACTTGTTCAACTCTTCATCATTCCTTATTGCCAGCTGGATATGGCGTGGTCCAATCCGCTGTTTTTTGTTCTGATGAGCAGCATTCCCAGCTAATTCCATGACCTCTGCAGTCAGATATTCCAAGACTGAGGCCAGGTACACTGAGGCTCCTGGACTTATTCTTTCAGCATAATGGCCCTGTCTTAGGTACCGCTGAATTCGGGACACAGAAAACTGCAAGCCAGATTTTTTACTCTTGGTGATTCTGGCAGGCAGTGCAGCCTTTGGATGTTTCTTACCACGCCCGGACATTCTGGTCCTATAAACAAAGATGACTTTTCTTCATTACTTCAATTTAACTCTGCAATTTAACAGATCCTAATAGACTATTCTGCTAACAAACTTAAGCACTAGCCATTAAACATGAATACAAGTAAGATTTGGATACACATCTCTGTTACCATACTTCTATAACAGACTGTTAAAATAAAAAGTTTAAAAAACTTTTAAAATAGCACTTCCATCTTTCTATTGAAAGATAATCAAGGTAAATGGAACAGCTTTGCTATTGATGTTATCAGGTTCACTCAGTTTGGAAAAATCTGCAAATATTTTCAGAATAACATTAAAGGTCTAAACTGTAGTATAACAAGAATAAATTATTAAGATTTAACTTTAATCCAGCAACTACAATACATTTTTACAGTGGAACCATTACATAGTCTAGGAATATCTTTGTAGCTACTTCTGCATAAAACTATGAAATCTCTTAGTTCCATCATCCACAACACAGTTTGTTTGATATTGGCAGTGTTTGTATATTCTCAGCAGACTGTATTTAATTATGGTTTATTGAAAAACCATCATTTAGCACAATGTATTAAATGGGATATTAAAAAGCAGAAGGGTTCTTTGTATAGATATAAAATATTAGATGTTTATTATACAAGTCTGCTAATTAGATAACTGCTACAGAACAGGTTAAATGTTTCTGGCCAATATTGCAACATTTTAAATAAAACATTATCTACTCCTATTTTTAAAAAAATCAACATTGTCTATAATATAAAGCTAACTATATAATGTTCTTATTTTATCAGGTAGTATCAAGTAAGCCAAAACCAGATTTAGTATTTATAACTTAAAAAAAAAACACCCTCCAAAATTACTCACTTATGTTACTCTCTAATGTCTTTAGACAGCCAAATAGTTTCTTCTTGCTTGCGACAGATACTGCCTCTTTTTAAACTTCTATTTATAATTAGTATGGATTTAAGCAGCTGCATCTACTTCACTATTAATACTAATTTTAATTATGCTGATTTTTCCTTGGCAACAAAATTACAATCCCCAGTCTTACAATAGAAAACTTTTATGGTCAGCAGGATGTTTACCACAATTATTTTATCTTTTGAAAATTAATTTCTAGATTAAAGCTGAATTTACACAATACACTAAACTACAAATTAACAAACTCATTTTAGCTTAACATGAATGAAAACTGATCTATGTTTTCTTGCTTAGTAAATTATGCAAATCCAGAAAACTGGATTCATTGGGAACCTATGGATAAGGGTGCTTTCCAAATTCAGCTATTGGGAAACTGTAACTTAATATTAAGTATATAGAAACCATATCTCCTTTCATGAACAGGATAAATTTATTTCTTAACAAGGCAATTTTGAGTCATTTATTGCTAATACAGTGTCATAAGGTACCTTTCCATTAACACTTAATTTCTCTTAGGTGACGGGAGTGAAGTGTAAGCTAAGAGTAGACACAGACACGACAAGATCTTAGCCAAAAGTAAACTTAAGCAAGGTACTTGAGTATCAGTATTAATTCATTCTTGTAAATCCCCGATTTCAATGAGTTACTCCCTGTTTATTTTATTGACTTCTGAGTAGATGGAAGTTTTGGGCTGATCTTGCAGAGATATCAGAATTCCCTGAATTACACCCCAGGGAATTCTGAGAGTTGAAGTCCACATATCTTCAAGTTGCCATCTTCAAGCCTGAGAAATACAATGCTAAATTGAACCACCCATGGTATTTAAACATCCAAAAAACTCTGGCCATGGAGGCCTGGAATTTTGCAGTCTGGATCTACTAGCCTTAGGTTCTCCACATTAGAAGATAAGCAAGCTTTGGATATTGGAAGTTAAAAAATCCCACTTCCTGAAATAAAACAATGGTAAACTATTTCTGTTCTGCTGCTAAGAAAAGTACCTGCTTCCACATTTCCGGAAAGCAAGACATATTTGTTGTGCTGAATTAATTGCTTGGATTAGCATAGTATGCTGAATACCCAGGTCATTCATTAGCTACTCTCCTCCATTCTCCATGCCCTTACCTAATAGAAAAAATCTTTGAATTTACTATTTACTGGATGTTTTATTTCTAATTCTTTCTAATCCTTGAAACCCATTGTGGAAAATTACCTTCAAAACCACAATATAACTTATAATCAATAACCAAATATAGGGCTGAGTTTGGTTATTTGCTTACAGACATGTCGTTATGCCAACGTTCATTGATCGTCCTAATCAGATTATGAAACGCTGGCAAGCAACTAACCAAGTTTACGAATCACAGTTCAACCCTGAGCTACAGATATTCTCTTGTAGTGGGATTCTGTTGATACGTATTTTTCATTTACTTTTTACTCTATTTACATATAGACGGACCTAACGGCGGTGTTCTCGCTCAACCAAAAATCAACATATAGTTAAAAATCAAATAAAAAACGCATGGTTATAGCTGGCACAATACACATTGGCTAGCCTTCTGGTGTCCCCAAAAAGAAAAAGTTGAGCTGCGAGAGAACCGTGTTTATGATTTATCAATCCATGTCACTGTTGAACACAAGCACGCTCAGAAAAATGTGGATATTAAACGCAATTTCTCGGAACATTTAACGCCTCGTCCTACTGTATCCCCACCCCACAAACGCTGCCGGACTACTTCGCCGCCCAGCCAAGAAAAAATGCCCGGATTAAGCCTAATAAGGAGACGTCAGGACGGACAGTGGGCGGGTTAGTAGCGTGTGCGCAACGCCCGCTTAGGTTCCTCCCACTAATCCGCCGGGACGCGCGTGGGGTTTCCGGCTCGATTCGGGCCTTTCAGCGGTGTCAACAGCAGCAAGACCTTTCCCCAAAATGCAGGTTAGCCAAATTAGACCGTGTTGTCCCCAAGAAGAGGAAAATCTCGCGTGCCTGCCTAATAGGGGCGGGATTTCGAGGGAGGGTTAGCCGCCAGGGAGGAGGGAATCCGGAAGAATGGCTTGTTTAGCTGGATTTGTGCTTCGTGGGTGGGTCGATTTAGCGTTGCATTTCTCGGGCTTGGCAGCCTGGAGATGTGTGAACTTCAACTGTCAGAATTCGCCCAGCTTGGGGGAATTCTGGGAATTGAAGTCCACATATTTACAAGTTGCCAAGCTTGAGAAACACTGGAGCAAGCTACACGTGGTGATGACTCTTCTGACTGAAGAGAGGCGATCCAAGTTTCTTTTCGCTTGCTGAGTGTTCGCTCAGCGCATGCTCTGAGACCGCTTTTCCGGGTACTGTAGGTGTACAGAAGTGAGATTATGTATTTTAAGAGTGTGAGAGCGCTGATGATGTTACCTAGTTTGGATAATGAAACGTCTGCAAGCAAGCAACCAAGCTCAGAGGGCACCAAGGACCCTTCATTTCAACCTGAGCTACAAACACTCTCCTTTATTAGTGTATATTCTTGGGAGTCTCCTAAGTTCTTGCAATAATTGCTCCTGTGTTTGGAGGAGTAGAAAGAATAAAGTCTGGTTTTGTTTTCGTTTAACTGTCTTCCTGGTGTAAATGATAGGGAAGGGAAAAGCTGAAAATTGTAGCCAGACTGTAGATTGCTTGATTAGAAAAGATGGATTGGGTGCCTGAACCCACAAACACCAGTGTCCTCTTGGGGTAATGTAATTTTAATCCGACATAATGACTTTAAAACTGCAAAGTATAATTAGTAAAATTATGACAATTTAAAGCAGGCCTGTTAAACTGGTGGCCCGCGGGCCAGATGTGTCATGCAAAACCCGTGATATGTCACGATACATCACGTGACGTGATTGAGTTTGACACCTGTGCTTTAAAGCAAAGGATAGCAACAGGACTTCCCCCACTATTTCCAGTACTATTTCTTAATACTGTAAGATAAATTATTTATTATTTAGCAAATTTATACAGCCACCCATCTCACAAATTGACTTTGGGCAGCATACAACAAAATGGATAGTTAAAACAAGTATTAATAACAAGTAAAAACAAGTAAACATAAATAGAAGTTAGACTGTGGGAAAATGGGCCAACATTGTAAACACATTTTTTTTGTAAAAAATGTAATATTTATTATCCGCCCATCTTACCACATGGTAACTCTGGCTTACAATATTAGATAAAACTATATAAAACATAATATAAATGCAATATTATAAAAAATGAACCTACTAAAATGATGGGGAAGGACTGAATATGATGAGAAGGAGAGGGGGTGGGATCAGTTGTTAATCTATCAACCACCCTCAATGTGAAACTCTTCATTGGAGACCCAGGTCAACTAGCAGAACCAGGTCTTTAAGCACTTACAGAAGGTAAGGAGGGTTGGAACTGACTTAACTGGGTGGGTGGGGCGGGGGCAGGAAGGGTAAGATGTTCCTAAGAGCAGGCACAATGGCAGAGAAGGCTCTATTGGATCCCCCCAGCTGATGCGGTTCACACATGCCTTTTCTGCTAGCACGGGTGGGTTGGGCTGAGATGAGATGATCCTTCAAGTAGCCAATATAACCTTCTCCCAGGCTCCCTGTCACACATTGCCATAGAACAACTGCAAAATATTATTGGCTGGTTATCTAATGGTTCAGATGACTGTGATGCATTGAACTAGAACCATGTTCTAATGTTCTGTCTTATCCCTTAAAGCACAAGAATATGGGCAGTGCCTGTACTGTGTCTTTCTGCCTCCCAGTCCCAGGTCTTTTTCATGCTGTGAGGCTATAACAATTGGGTGAAAGATACAAAGCTTTGCACCATATGGACCACTTTCTGCAGTAAAGGACACTTGCCCCCCAAACCCTCATTTCTGACATAAAGAGAACCAAGGTGGTGGTGCTACAATCTTTCCCCTGCCCTTCATAAATGGGAAAGGTTCATAAATGGCTTCTAATTCGTATTTTTAACCCCTAGATAAAGGTTCTAACCATTGTAAGTTTTATACATAAAAAGGATATAGGTAACTCGAAGAAACAATCCTTTGTTAGTCAAACATGACTGGTGCAAAATTGAGAGAGCTGATGCTTCCATTACAAGTACTTGTAATTCTGTACTTAGTGGGGAGTAATGTGTTAAAGAAATACCTTTTAAGTTATATTTGTGCCCACAAACAGGCTTGTTGATTTCACTCAGTGCACAGTTTCTTTCAAAATGATAAACTTGAACCCACTCTTATTTGGCTTAACATTTCAAGCAGATTAGTTCGTTACATTTAATTAAAACAAATACTGACTTAACACTTTCTCTGCCTACATAATAAAACTTGGGGAAAAAACTTGGAAGGAGACATGAGACCTTTCAGAAAAGTGCTGTTCAGCCATTCAGAGATTGGGTTTTCTCACATTTTTATTGGTTTATCAAAATATAAAATGCAAAGAAAAATAGAAAACTAAGGGGGAAAGTGAAGGAAAGAAAATATGGGGTAGAGAGAAAAAGAAAGAAAAAGGCATTGACTTCCATCCCTCTTTAGCACAGTAGAAGATAATTACCACCTCAACTTTTTACTTTTACGCAAAAGTATATACTAGCCATTTCTAGCAACAAATCAGCAAAAATAAAATAAAAGTTGTATTTTTTTCCCATTGCAAGCACAATATCCAGAAGCAATTTCCAAATATAAAGAAAATTAAATATATTCTCTCCTTTGGATGTAGGAATCAATTTAACCATCTCTGGTTCTCCATGCAGAGGTTGTGAGCAGCTCGGAGAGACATTTGGGTTTATTCTTGCATCTGTAATATCTCATCCCAGCATCTTTTGTTATGATAATACATTTGATTGTAATTGAAATTTCAAGAAAGTTTTATTTAATGTCAATTCTTATAAGCCGAAGTACATCTCTTGTTGCTGTTTAGTGTTTTGCTCAGTCATAAAAGGATGTCCCAGAATTGATTTGTTCTTTTTCTTTTTTGGGTGTTTTCATACAGGCCTTACTTGCAGTATTATCGCTTGAATTTTACTTTATTAAATTTGGCTTGTCAAGGAGAGCATGTGTTAATTTTCTGCTGGTCTTTTGACTCCATAAGAAACACCATGAAGTGATTATGCTATTTGATTTCCATCTGTTCCATGCTTAATGCATTTTTTAGCCACTATTATGATTTTACTGGCATAATGATGGTATGGTCGCTTACATTGGTGTGTCTTTATTTTCTTCCACGTGCAAATATTTAGATGTTACTGAAAACACTTAACTATTGTTTGAAAAATAGTGCTGTTTTTATATCTTAAGACATATTTGTACTGTAGTTTTACTGTTTTTAGCTGTTGGTTGCTTTTCTATGGTTTTTGGTTTACCTTTTTTTTTCTTATGGAAGCAGGCTTGGATGTTTACAAAAAGAAGTCCCTCTGGGTTCAGTTGAATTGTGTCCCTTAATTGTCTCTCTTTAAATAGTACTATAGGATTAGCTTAAATATTTCATTAACCATGCACTGTATCTGTGCACATATGCAAACTGGGTTGTAGACTGGGTTTGGTATTCCTTCTTGCCAGCAATCCACCATGTCTTTTAAAGGAATCTTCAAACTCTGTAGTAAAGTTGGTACAGTCTTAATATGTAGGGAGCCAGAATAAGGTTGTCACATTGGCATCTGATGATGGTGCTCTTATCATTTTATGTTCTAGGATCCTAATGCAGATACAGAATGGAATGACATCTTGCGTAAAAAAGGCATCCTTCCTCCGAAAGAAAAGCTGAAAGAGCAAGAACAGGCGGAAGAAGAAAGGGAGCAGCAGATCCTCCAGCAACAATCAGTTGGCAAGCAGTCTTATTTAGAATGCTGAATTAATATGGAACTCCTATTACCCAGGTTGCTGGGTTATTTTTCACCTCAAAATATAGGAGCCTTCTCACTGCAAACAAGGGCCTCTGTAACTTCATTGAGCCTTGTGTAAGGCTCATTTTGGGTTTTGGGTATCTTGGGTGAAAAGGTTTGGTTTCAGAATTAATTCTTGTACTTGAAAAGTAAGGATTAGGCGTTTCTGTGGAGATTCTCAGTCAGCCAAGTCAAGGTTGTCTCAAAGGTGCTTTTTCTAGAGGCAACTGGACTTTCTGGTTTTTCTTTGAAGATGTTTCACTTCTCATCCAAGAAGCTTCCATCCATCCTTCCATTCCCCCCATCCAGCCAGAGCTGAAGAAGTTTCTTGGATGAGAAGCGAAACATCTTCAAAGAAAAACCAGAAAGTTCAGTTGCCTCTAGAAAAAGCACCTTTGGGATAAGGACCAGGAGAAATATTCAGAATTGTTTGTGTTTCTGATGACTGGTTAAACTCAGTGAATTTCCAACTGCTGTTTACACTGTAGGCTGAGATTTAATTCTCAGGATATATAACTGACAGACCTTGATCTACATATATAATTTTAATGAAATACAGGTAATCCTCAATTTATGACTAATTAAGGCCAAAATTACAGTGGTAAGTCATGCTGGTTGTTAACAGGTCAACATGTAATCACGCCTGATTTTACATCCTTTTTTGTAATGGTTAAGTGAATCACCATAGTCACTAAGTGAACACCGCAGTTTTTAAGAGAATGCTGCAGTCGTTAAACCATCGTCCATAATCAACCTTTCTTTCGGGAAATAAGAAGTAAATGTCAGTTTTTGGGCAAAAAAGCTTAATTTCACTCTGTAAACAACAATAAATGCAGACCAGTTGCTGAGTGCCCAAAATATGATCACATGACTGGGCGGGTGGTTATTGGAACTTCAAATCCAGGTCATACCTAGTCTTGGGGAACTTTGTTGGAGTTTCAAATGGTTGCTAAGCATTTGTAAATGTTGTAAATTGAAGAGTACCTGTATAAAATTAGCAGTGAAGGTAACCTCATCACATAAATTATTTTTATATACTTCTGGTCTTTTAGTAAGACATTTGGCAGCTACTGTAGATTATGATTTGTTTTCAGTTCAAGTCAAACAGCTCTTGAGAACTACCCTATAGATTATAGAAAGTCAGAGAAATTTGATTGAAAGCTGCAAACTACATATGTGTATCATTCTGCATTGGTTTCTAAAAGTCATAGCAATCTTAAAAACATGCCCCTAGGTCAACAGTAATGAGTGATCTAGAATTCCAGAGATTCTCTTAGTTGAAAAGGGCATGCTTGCTTGCTTGTTTGCTTGCTTGCTTATTCATTTGTTTGTTCATTCATGTGTGCATGCATTCAATTTATATGCCACCCATCTCACTCTTGGAGTGACTCTGGGAGGCTTACAAAATGATAAAAAGATAAATATAAGAACAATTACAATTAATAGGAATTAAATAGAGAATATAAACCAAGGGGAAGGATAGCATAGCACTGTGGTCTTCACTGTTGCCTCATCACCTACCACCCTTATAGAGTGCCCCCTCTATAACAAATTTCCAAACTTGGCCTGTTTCAAACCAAGGAGAGTAACGTATTTAGGAAGTTTTCCTTAGATCAACTAATATAATGGTAAGGTTGTTCATGGGACTGGAGAGATGGCCTTAGCTTGTGATTAACAGTAAGAATATTGTTTTTGAATCCATTTGCTTGATTCATGGGGTGCTTTTTTCAGAGTTAAAAATTCTTTTGTTGAGCAAGATTGTGCCCCTTGGAAAGAATTAAAATTGCCTTTCTTATTATACGTCATTTAGAAAAGAAGCAGATGAGGGCTGCCTAAAATAAGAATTGGCTCAGCAGTAGCCTTGTAGCAAATGAATACTCCCAGCAAGTTAGTTGCAGGAACAGAGTTAATGAGATGGCATCATTCTAAGGGCAATAACAACTAGGTTCAAGTGTAGAAGTGATTCACTTTTCCTTTTGCAACAAGTTTGTTACAGTCATAAACATAGAGTGGAGAGAACTGTGCCTAATTTAACAAACCATCATTTTCACAGCATGATCTGTACCAGGGTTTCCCAGCCTTAGTAACTTTAAAATGTGTTGACATCAATTCCCAGAATTCCCAAACCAAAGTCCACAGGTCTTAAAGTTGCCAAGGTTGGAAAACCCTGTTGTAGACTATCTTGCTGCAAAGTTTCTTAATGAGATTCACCTATAAGTTCAATAAGCTCACTTGGAAGGATCTTGAGGTTGACCTTCTGTTGCTGCCCTAGTTTTTTAACCACCTCCCTTGCACAGATGAGGAACCTGGCACAACTATTAACATTTTTAAAAGCCTTTAAATAATTTTAAGTTATTTAAACTATGGTTAATATTACTGTTTTTTATTGGATTCAGTTGGTGGTTTTGACGTATAGTTTAAATAATATTAGAAAGATAAGAGTGAAATGCATAAGATGAGACAAAGTACAGTTTGTTCACTCCTACTTCCTGGACCCGTGCTAAATCAGAACTCTAGACGGTATGAACTCTAAAGCGCATTCAATAACAGACAAATAAAATTCTCCTTTAGGGCTTTTTGCAGAGATTGAAAGAGTGACAGATGGTACAGGAAAATGCAAGATTATGCTGGCTAAGGGACAAGATTTGGCTCTCTACATGTGTTAGCTCGTGAGACTTATTAGAAACTCACAAAGAGGACTGTTATTTATTTTGCCAACAGAAAGATGTAGAGAGCAAAAATTTTGTGGACATAACATGCAAACTGTCTTTAAATGTCTTCTGTTCATAAAATTTACATGATTCACATTCAAAAGAGATCTTTGTGTGTAATTCTGCATTGCCTACGGTCTGAAATTTATCCTTGGTAAGAGTTACCAAACTCTTGTTTGTACTGATGACCCTGTATTTCTCCCATATCAGTTAAGACCTATGAAGATATGACGCTGGAGGAACTTGAAGAAAATGAAGATGAATTCAATGAGGAGGATGAACGTGCTGTAGAAATGTACAGGTTAGATATTCTGTTGAATGTGCCATAAATAAAGATATAGTTGTAACTGGAAATCATTGTTGACGTTATAAGGTACAGTAAAGAATTCAGTTTTAGCCAGGTCAAGCCTTCCTCTATAACTTATAAAATGACCATTTATATATAGGTAGTCCTTGTTTTCAGACTGCCTCAAAGCAATTACAACAATAATGAAAAAGTAATTTTAGAAACTATCCTTGGAATATAATCTTTGAGAGTCTATAAAGCAAAGGAAAGCTAAAATTAGATCCTAAGTACAATTGTGGTTTCACTTAGCAACTGCCTCAATTGACCAAGTTGCCAGTCTGTATTATCACTAAATGAGGACTATTTGTATGTACAAATTCACAGAAATAGTGCCTGCATAAATGCAGTCTAGTGCCTGCATAAATGTAGTCTAGTGCTTGCATAAATGTAGTGAGATCCCTGGCAGTCAGGTCTTTACAAAGCATTTGAAAAAAGAATGCTTGACAATATATAGGATTGTGTGTAAATGGCTTGTTTCAAATTCCTGAAACAGCCACATCTTTTGCAAGGATTCTGAATTGCTTTGAAAATTGTTCCTACTGTCTCTATGTGCACTGAGCAAAATAGCCATGCGTACGTATGCCAGTGTGCCATAGCATATGAGAACAGAGAAGTAGAAAATTCATATCAAATTAATGGATATTATAGAAGATACCTATAATTTACAAAAATGAATTAAGTGAATTACTCAAAAATTACAGTACTTTATATTATAGCTAAACCAGTGAAATCCATAAAAAGAAACGGATATTTTGCATGTGCAATAATCCTTCAGGTCACTTTGAAAGTGCCTGACACAATGATAAATGTTCTTATAAGAGACAAAATGAATGTAACAGTGAATTTTTAAAAACATTTGCTCTATAAAAGATGCATTTGAAGCTTCTGCCTCTAAATCAATACTACGATATTGGCACTCACTCAACAAGAAACCTAACCCCAGTAAATATATTATGTAGCCAACCTCATCTGGGAAATTATATTTCCAAATAAGTAATTGAAATGTTATCATTAAAACAAGAATTAGATAAAGTAGAGGGTATTGCAGTAGTGTCCTTCCTTGGATATAAGTCTCTTTTAGCAGTTTACTTATAAGTGCAAGTAATTGAAATGAGATTAATGTTTGCCTGTGCAGTTCATAAATCTTTTAGCTGGATTAGCACAAGTGCCAGTTTTTTAGCCCTTCAAAGCACTTGTTCACATTTTTTAAAGGGCCCAGAGCAAAATAGCCATGCGTACGTATGCCAATGTGCCATAGCATATGAGAACAGAGAAGTAGAAAATTCATATCAAATTAATGGATATTATAGAAGATACCTATAATT